>BMAW01049610.1:118454-209881 GCA_019974015.1 Nephila pilipes | reverse complement strand
TAATAACGCCATGCAATTGCTTTCACAGAAATTCTGAGCTTACATCACCGACATGCTTTATCCCGCTCCGATACTCTCGCATTATCGTCCAGCTGCATATCTGTGCAAGTGCTACTGTACCTCACCTCGGTTAATCTGATGTCATTCACTCCGCTCTGCCTCTTTGTTCTGCCGATATGCTAATTTTTCGACTTCGTTCTTAATTTTTGCACACCAGTGTACAGATACACACACATATATCTTATAATTATTGTTTTGCTTAAGTTTTTATTTTATTTTAAAAAATTGTTTTAGCTATTTTTTTGTCACTTTTCCTGTTTTTTGTTCTTTAAGTAGATTTTAATTTTTATGATATATGTGGTTATCTTATAGTTCTTATTTAATTTGAACGTTATTAGGCAGATGACGTGAGCAATCACAGAATTATCTTTTGCATTGTCATTTTTTAGAGCGGGATTTATGTTAGAAATGTTTGTTTATAGTGTTTACGTTTTTGCTCTGATCTTGTTACATTATCTTATTTATTTAATATTGCGGTCATTTTTCAGTTTTATTGAACAATAATTTTATTTCTTTGTTCGTATTATGTTATAAATCATTTCGAAATTTCTGGGATTGCTAGTTTGTTTTCTTTTAAACTGATTCTATCATGATTTTTTTTTTATGTCCATTCAATAATGCCTTTTATTTTATAACCATTTAATGTTAGTGGCTTGAAGATAGTGATTAATTGCTAGTAGTCGTAGTTTACGTGTGTGAACCTATATCTATAGTTGAAAAACTGCTTAGATAAGTCTTCTAGAGAGAGCGGGCGTTAGTACACCCGCTAGAATCACTAGTGTTTGCTGTTACCGAACAAATGGGTAAGAAATTTTTTAAATTATTATTCCATATTAGATTGCAGAAGTGTTAGGGTTCACAGACGTGAGAGATAGAGCAAATATTTTATGTTTATAATTTGAAAAAAAATTAAAGGATTGGACTTAAAATTGATTCTTTCATCTAGCGAGCGTGAATTTTTATTATTCTGACTTTCATTTGAGAATCATTGAACTTTTAAATAATGTGTTTAGAGTTGAAAAAAAGGGAGGGGGAGAGACGTTTCAATGATTAAAAATGAAAATGAAAAAAAAATCCATAGTTTAAGAGATGTCAAAAAAATGTTCGAATAATTGGTGTGATTTTATAAATTTATATCTCAACACATATTTCCAAAAATTTTCGAAGTAAATTTTTTTTAAAGTTTTTTAGAATAAGATTTTTCTTAGAACGAAGAGTCGAATTTAATTTTATTTAATAGTAAAAAGGGAAAAAAATCCTTTCTTTACAATTCTTCTTTTACTCAAAAAATTGATATATTTATGTTATATATATATATGTAATATATATATAATTTTTGGCTCCAAAATTTCGATTCGGATTCTAATATTTTATTTGTGCCATGATTTACTTTTGTTCTGTATTTTTGACGTTAAAATAAGGATTAGATTTTTAAAACTTCTATTATTTAGGATTACTTGGGATGGAAGATAATTATAATTACAGTTTTTGTACATTTTTAACTATTTTTCAAAGGAATTAAAATTAATGATTTTAAAGAAAGATTAAACACGTAATTAAAGAAAAAGTTGAAATAATTTTTCAAATATCAGTTTAATCTTATACTAGAATGATTGAATTTTCTCTTAAAAATTATAATTTCAATTTTAATCAAATGTAATTAGTCAAAACAATTAAAAATAACTAATTCGATTGAAAGGTAAAAAAAGTTAGTACTTGACAAAACTTCCTTTTTCTTATGCCACAGAATATATCAACAGACGTCGAAGTCATAATGTAATGTAATGTGATGTATAATGTAAATAATATACCTGCTCAAATTCCAACGTCATCTGACCGAGATTTGAAATTAACTCTAGAACGATCGGAGCGGTCATTTTGACCGCAAATCTACTTTTAGAAGCGGTTATTCTAAAAACATTTAAGTTGGCTCACTGAATTTTTATGACTTTTGTAAAGGGATTTTAAAAACATCACATTTTTTTTAAAAAATATTATATGTGAAAAAAAGCATACAGATCAATGTTCTACTTAGAATACCACCATTGTCTCTTTTTTTCCCATTCGTGCATGCGCTTGTTTGCAGAGCCATTGTAAGTAAAGCATTGGGGGAAAAATAAAAAAAAAAAATTGGGCTGCGTGTCCGTCAGCCTTTCAATACCTCGTTCAAAAAGATTGAGTAATTATGAGCTCTTTTCATCCACTCTATGAAAATGGCAATGATTATGATGATAATAGTGATTTAGATTTCGAGAATTCAAGAGCGAAATTTATAAACAAAGCTCGGATTCCTCCGAAAAAAACAGATAAGTAAAATCCCGTGCAGCATATCGTTAATCTTCTTGTACCAGATGGAATTCAATGTCAAATTCCTGATAAAGGCTCTATTACACTTGGAGATATGCCTCAGGAAACACATAGAAAGAAAGAACGCACCATCTACTTCGTATGTTAAAAAAACATTGAAGGAAGTGAAGTTTCTTCTTGGCGTTTTCTATTTTCCGAATCCAGATCGAAGCATATTTAAAATTGTAAGATTGAAGAGTCTCATCGCCAATTAAAATTGAATTAATGAGACATTTCCTTTAAATCATTTGATACTTTTATTGCACTAACTTACGCAAATGGAATAATGTGCTGCTCGAGACTTGATCGAATTGTGGTCAAAACCAGTATTCGGGGAAACAATCGAAACAATTTCAAAGAAATTCTTCGTTTCCTGTGGTTTGATGGGGAATCGACTCGTTCGATTTGGCTTTAAAAGGACAAATTTGCCAGTGCTTCTGGGTTATGAAAGCATTTTGTAGAAATTTATCAGTTGTATTTTACAGGACGCGGATGAAACTATAGCAATCGTTTAACAGCTATTGTTGTGTGATACACGTTGTAAATTTATACAGTACAAGCAAATAAGCATGAAAAATTTTGAATAAAATTCTAGCTGACTCTATTTATGTTGAGAACAAATATTTCAAGAATGATTTTTTGTATTAATGAAAGGATGAAGAGAGAGGGACAGAATGTAGCTTTTTGAATACGTCATTATAAAATCAATGGATCCGTTTCTTTTCAAGGGAAGATATGTCACAACAGCCAATGGCCTTTTTTTACATCTTAGCAACTTTCAGGCACTTTTTTGGCAAAAAAAAGCTTATATAGTAGATACAATGCGATTAAATTGACGAAATCTGCCCCTCATTTGCGAAAACTCAACTCCCAAATGATTCTTATCAAAAGCTCTAGGATTCTATCAAAACACTTTTGCTATTTGCCGGTCTAAACAAGAATTTCTGCATCTTTTCATAGAAACGTTAAGATAGTTGATAATTCCAAAACGCTCCTAGAAACAGTAAATATTTACAACTTCACTTCGCGTTTCGTAGATGGACTGATCAAATGAGGCGATTGCACGCGATGTTGCCAGCTTCAAGGAGCCTTTTTATAATTTCTACAATGCTTTTGATATTGCACCTATAAATTATTGGATTTTATTTTGAGCATGTAAATTTCACAAATTTTTCTCAGAAATTCCTTATTTTGAGTCTCATTAACGATGTGATATTGCGATATTGTTTGTCAACTAAGCTCTTCTAAAACCACGAATAATAAATGTTATAAATTCTGTGATACCAAAACAAATCATGAGGTATGTTCTTCACCCGTTTGAGGGGAATATTACGAGAACCGTGCATTAAACAATTTTGTTGCAAATCATATGTTAAGGACTACGATGAGGAATAAATGCCCAATAAGAATATTATGTGTCCTTTTTCTACTAACCTGAAAAACGTATTTCATTTCATGCAATACAAAACTCTCTATTAAAAATGTTGCATGTGTTTTAAATCGCTTAAAATAACTTTCTTTTTTTTAAAAAAAAAAATTGTAATGATATTTGTCTTAAAAATCCTACATCTAATCTCGATTTCTAACCGTGCTCTGAACAGCCACTAACAGCCATTTAAAAATATCGGTCGTTCTAGTACTAAAAGCGTTGTTTCCAACAGCGTATAATTTTTCTCACGTTATATTTCTATGTAAACTATGGCATTACAAGTTAGATCATGTCATTTTTTTGTGGAAGTGAAAGAATATAACATTTAATCGTCACAATTTTTTTTTAAATAAAAATGCCTAAAACTTAAAAGCTATGTAATCTTGGCCACGGGTTCAAACACCTTTCCAGGCAAGGACCAGCTTCTAACAAATGAAAAAAAGTCACTTGTGCTGCATTATATGTAGTTACGACGGTACTTTTTAATTCACCTTCACAGCAGGAGTCCTATTCCTTATGATTTCTTATTTCTATCATTGTGCTCATGTTTATAGAGACCTTGTAGCTTTAGTAAATTCATAGCATTATTACAAATCAAACAGATTACGTTGTATTTTGTATCTTAGCCAAATCCTCCAATTTCCAATTTTCGAGGAATTACAGATGTTCGTCAGCAGTTGTTCGCTTAACAGGTCAATTGAAAAGTCCCCGGCCTACCAAAGTAAAACACATTTTTTTGGCAAAATTAGTTTCTTTTATTCAACATAATACCCTTCAAGGGTGATACACTGATTATAGCGACCCTCCAACTTTTCGATACCATTTTTGTAGTACAATTTGTCCTTTGCTTCAAAATAGGCCTCAGTTTCGGCGAACACCTCTTCATTCGACGAAACTTTCTTCCCAGCGAGCATTCTTTTGAGACCTGAGAACAGGAAATAGTCGCTGGGGGCCAGATCTGGAGAATACAGTGGATGAGGAAGCAATTCGAAGCCCAATTCATGGATTTTTGCCATCGTTTTCACTGACTTGTGACACGGTTCATTGTCTTGGTGAAGCAGCACTTTCTTTTTCTTCCAATGCGGCCGTTTTTCGGCGATTTCGTCCTTCAAACGGTCCAATAACGCTATGTAATAGTCGCTGTTGATGGTCCTTCGTTTTACAAGGTAGTCAATGAAAATTATTCCATGCGCATTCCAAAATACAGACGCCATAATCTTGCCAGCCGACTGTTGCGTTTTCCCCCGCTTTGGAGCGGGTTCATGGTGTGCAGTCCACTCGGATGACTGTAGATTGAACTTCGGAGTGAAATGATGGAGCCATGTTTCATCCATTGTCAGATATCGACGCAAAAACTCGGGTTTATTACGCTTGATCATCTTCAAACACTGCTCCGAATCATCAACTCGTCGTTGTTTTTGGTCAAAAGTGAGCTCGCGCGGCACCCACTTTGCACAGAGCTTTCCCATACCCAAATATTCGTGAATGATATGATGTACACGTTCAGTTGATATCTTTAAAGTGTCTGCTATTTCATTCAATTTCAATTTACGGTCATTCAAAATCATTTTGTGGATTTTTTTAATGTTTTCGTCGGTAACAACCTCTTTTGGGCGTCCACTGCGTTCACCGTCTTCGGTGCTCATTTCACCACGTCTAAACTTAGCATACCAATCCTTGATGGTTGATTTTCCTGAGGCAGTGTCCGGAAACCCGGCATCAAGCCAAGTGTTTGCTTCAACTGTATTTTTTCCCTTCAAAAAACAATATTTTATCAACACGCGAAATTCCTTCTTATCCATTTTTTCACAGTAACAAAAGTTGCTTCACTCAAAATGCTAGAATTCACAAACTAATGATCCGATAGCTGTCAAATTTATACACGCATCTTTTGAGGGTTAGGACTAACTAAAAAACATATGGATTTAATTCTAGTAGCGCCATCTATGTGTCAGGCCAGGGACTTTTCAATTGACATGTTACTTTAACTCTCATCTGGTTTCGATGAAGGCATACTTAGTGCAAAGGGCCTAAATATAAAAGTAACTTTTTAAAGGAAAATTAATGTATTTTGAGATAAAAATAAATCAACATGCCTAGAATAACTGTTATAAATTTATTTTCCTTCTACTCTGAAAGCGGAATGTTTAATGTTAGACATATCAAACATGGCATACTAAAGGAGAGGTTGGAATTTCACTCTATAACTAAAAAAAAAAGTGATGCATCAAGAAGGAGTTGTCAGATGGAGAAAAAAAAAATGGCGGATAATAAAATTATGTACAGAATAGAAAATGATTAAAATTTCAAAAAAAACTGAATTATTTATTTTAGAGTTTTATAGTTACAAAGTAACGAGCTAACTAACTAAGGTTTTGACCCACCTCTAGTCTGGACGTAAGCTAGAGGTGGGTCAACAACTTAATTACCCATCTCGACGTGGCATAGAGTGATAAAGCTCTCTAATGGTCTCCTGTGGTATTTCTTGCTAAATTTGCTCCAATTGTCGGGCTAGGTCATCACCATTCCCTTGTAGATGCAGTCGCCTTCCCATCATATCTCAGACATGTTCGATTAGAGAGAGATCTGGCTGACAAAGGAAGTGTTTAACAAGCTTAAGACAGTTCATAGCAACACGTGTCGTATGTGGTCTGGCATTATCTTGCTGAAAAATAAGGCTAGGATACTAAAAAAGAAACGGTAGCAAAACAGGTCTCAGAATGTCGTCAACTTATCTCTGTGCTGTAAGTGTGCCTCTAATGACGACTAAAGGGAAATGGCACCCCATACTATAACTCCTGGTTGAGGGCCTGTGTGGCGTGCAACACTGAAAAAAGGATCGATATGCTACCCTGGGTATCTCCAGACACGTCTTCTATAATCATCAGGACACAGTTGGAAACGTGATTCGTCGCTAAACACTATACGTCCTCAGTCAGCATCATTCCTACCTGATAGAGCCAAGCACCATTGTAATCTGGCTCTACAGGGAGCAGGCGTGAGTGGTAGGTGGCTAGCGGTCGGTATGAGCGTAGATTTTGCCCTATCAGCCGTCTGGGAATGGTCATGAAGGACACTCGTGTGCGGGTCATATGTCTGATGGTTGATAATGATGAATCAGGCGCTGTCACAGCTGATCTAACAATCACTCTGTCCTCCCGATCTGCTGCGGCTCTATGTCAACCACTACCCTCATGACCCTGAAATCTGCCATTGTCCACTCATTTTCGCCAGCATCTTCTAATCGCTGCATCTCTTCGACCCATATGAAGAGCGATTCTCCGATTTGCCCAACTTGCCTCTTTCAATCCAATGATACGACCTCTTTCAAATTCTGACAGTTGCTCGTAATGAGCTCGAATCCAGCGACGAGGCATTTTTTTCAGTCGTTGAAATGTGTCTTATATCGCAATGCAACAAAAAAATTGACCATCAGATTGAGAATTGAATCTTATATACGCTTTCTAAGTGCGCTGCTCCGATGTGCTGTAGCTCCTACTATTCATTCATTGGACATCCAATTTTAATCATTTGCATGTTCAGTCCAAATGTCTTTGCATACTAAATTGCATTACGATTGGGCGACTCCTTCTTGGTGAATCGTTTTTTTTATATTATTATTATTATTATTATTATAGAGCATAATTTTCTGAATATATAATATATTTATTTATTTTTTTTCAATAAATAAATAAATTAGTAAATAAATAAAAGATGAATGCATATATAAATCTTCCAATAAAAACTGAGTTAGTTGGCGCTAGCTCTATACAACAATCCCGTGACCCATTCTGGACTGTGAGGGAGTATATATTTATTTCTTTATATTAAAGTGCAAATATGTTCAATACATAATAAGTGGAAACAACTGAATATGTAAATTACTTTGAGAGGAGGCAATAATTAAAAGGAATAATCAATCGTTGTATCAATCAACACGACAGATACACCACCAGTTAAAGAAATAATTATAACTATGACAGCCCTCATCCAGTTGTTGTTTTCAAATAGCCGTTACGTTCTTTCATACCATACCACAATAACTACCGAACTTCATTTATTATTATTTTTGAGCCTTTGTTTCACCTGTTTTGTTAAGGAAAACATAAAGTTTCAGAATAATGTGCTTTTGGTATTATTGGTACAAGTCTAATCCGTAGCATTAAAATATTTTTACATTGGTTGTTTTTAAAGGAAAGGGAAATGTTAAGTAAAGCTTTATTTAAATAACATAAATAATATTAATTTAATAATGACATTCTGGATTTCGATCGCTACCCAGACCGTGTTTCTTCCCCCACTCCAATGGGTGTGCACCCATATAGATTTACATAGCTTTCTGATACTTTTATTAACCTTTTCCCTTGATAACTTGGTTATTTTCTCTCGAAAGGCTGCCGATCCCTGATCTAACTAGAATATTCTATACTTGATCTTTTTCAGCTTATAGATTTTATACCTATTTAAAAATGATTTTCAAGGGCTCTGTAACCTGAATGACCTTGGAAAAACAGACAACTCAAATGACTAAATAATATTTCTTCAAATAGTCCGTTATTTTCTTTTTCCATAATCCTTTTCACAAAGCATATTTGATATACTTTAGATCTAAATGATTCCAGACTGATGTTTTCAGCTTAAACAAGATTTTATATTCCTCCATTAAAAAAAAAATGGCTTTTAGGGGCATTAGAATTTGGACGGCCTTGAACATGAATGAGAGAAACTAGCAATTCAAATAACTTACTAATATTTCTTTCAATAATTCTTCATTTTGTTTTTCCATAATCCTCTCCATAAAGCATGCAAGCCTTATCCTCTTGAGCCTCAAGAAAACTAAGTCACTGTGAAAAAAAAATCCCTCAAAAGATATCCTCATCCACTTTTCGAAGCTCTTTGGAAGCAAAAGACAGAGGAGCCTTGTTTATTTATTCACTTTCTTCCAAGTTTTATCTTTTGGTGGCGTGCCCATCGCCTCGCGTGATTCGATAATTTTAATTAAGTTTTGTGTCACGAATCTCATTAGATTCGGAGGAGCGCGCTTTGCTGCGTGCGTAATTAATTTCAATCCGCGTTATTAAGCGATATCAATCAATCCCCCCGAGGGGGACAACTCAACTCGCCTCGTGGACAGACGCTCTATTAAAAAGCGATGCGATCAGATTTTAAAGGGAATGCTGCCTCTTTGTGTAATTGGGTTCCCGTACGGCTCAGAGGTTGATGGTTTCGGTGTTGTTTAAACATAGTAACTGTTTGGGATTGATGAGAGTTGGTGTGTTTTGAGTAAAATGAGATTTAAAATCACGTTTTGATTGAAATTACAATGATTTACGTTGAGATGTCTGGAGATAATCCTTAAAAAACTTGTCACCTTACAATGTCATATTTAATATAGGGACTCGCATTAGATACATTCATATAAGGATGTTACTTTTTAGTTATCTGTAAATATTTTGGTGCATAACAAGGCATCGATAACTTCCAAATGGGATACGTGACTCCCAATTAGAGATTGCTATACAGGTAGCAAAGTTTACTGGTTTATAAGTAAAATGCAAATAGATTCAAATCGCCATTGTTCAAATCGTTACATTGTAGAATTACCAATAATTTTATCGGCAAATTGATTAATTATGCATATAATTATAACACACTTCCTTCTACACCTGTAATTACATTATCCATGAAAAAGAAACTTGATTTATTGTTGAAAAGAAAAATAAATACAAATGATAATCCACCACTGATGCCATAGAAAAATATTTTAAAAATCATTTAAGAAAAAGGAATATTTTCTACCAGAAACTTACTTGTAAAGGGGAAGGGAATATGTTCAAATACAGAGTACGATTCTTTAATAATTATTTTAAGCCAAAAAGTGTAAATCTGAAAAGGCTTTTTCAACAACGGTATTATTTTGTGTATAAATTAGAACATAATTATACGAGACCAAAGTTTGTGGCGAATTGCTTCTTCTAACCGACTCTTGTGCCATAACTCAATCAAATGCAGCTAACTCTAAAAGTCAGTAACCTACGCAAGGATACACTGATCAAGTCTCACACAACTATTTATTTGTCAACTTTGTAATATAACGTCAAAGGAATATTTGCTCTCCTTAGTGACTCCTTGGATTAATTCACCTATTCGCCTATTACTGAGCTAATATTCTCTTACCAGAATCTACACGTTGAGGCTGGCTTGATTTCTCAAATCCTCTGCTACCGCTGTCGCCCCCAACAACTCTTGATATCATATATCGCTTCTAAGGTATACACTCAGAGCCAGTCCCACTCGTCCTCTATCCTCTAAATTTCCTTTTTCTTATATACCGTTATTTCTAGCTCATTTCCCTTTATTTCTACCTGTCTCTAATTAACATAATCACGTTTCATTTTGGTTGGGGAGAAATTGTTATTTCATGCAATCAATCTCAATTAAACTCCCCAAGGTTAGTGAGGAGAAAATCGTGAATAGCCCAACGTCACAAGTGTTCAGTCTCTTGCGCACTTATTTTTTAAACATATGTAGACACACGAGTTTAAATAAATATTTGTATTGTTTTAATTGTAAAAAGTTATTCACGTATTAGTATTGCTTATAAAATTACTGAATTTCATTTGCATTATTTATGTTCTGAATACTATTCATTTACAAATACAAAAATTAAATAAAGTTAACAAATACAAAAATTAAAGAACTTCGTTTTTATATTCGGGGGGAGGAGGCTAAAGGAATCCCCTGTAAATTAGTGGTATACAATTTTTGCTTAAAAATTTTCCCCAATTACCGGTAATAGAAAAAATCGGCAAATTTGCGATCCATACTCTAAATTAGCTCATTTTGAGAAGTCTTAGTTTAATGCTTGTGCATTTCCGGAGAGGCGTAGTTCTAATTTAGATATAATTTTTTCTAATGTTTCCAAGGGCAATTTTAGATAAAATCATTGAAACAAAACTGTCTTGAAATCGAGTATTTGAATTACTTGAGATCTAGACCGTGTGAAAAATTAAGAGAATGTGCACATTATGTTGAATTTTTGAAAAACTAATGGACAATTTTTAGTAAAAATTGGAATAAATATACATTTATAACTGAGAAGGAGATGTATAATTCAAAAATCATTTTATGTACCCTTGATTATAAAATCAATGGTACGTTAATAATTATTTTATATACCCTAAAGCTCATAGCGCAGGGCATCTAAAATCCACATTATTATATCGAAATGAAAATGAATCTAGTATAGGGTGTGTTTCCCTTTCACAGTCAAACAGAATGCACAATGTGAAGGCATAGTTGACAGGAGGCAGTGAGGAGTCCGTACTTGATCCCTCTCCTGTAGTGATGGAGATAAAAAGAATTACCTATTCTTTCGGACGATTTCATCTAAAAGAGCAGACTAATTTTCATCGAAACACCTAGTGAAACCAGAAACATATTCGTTGCTGTTCTGAATTATTCATAGATGTCTCCCCTATCTGCTCTCCTAGGGGTATAACCTCCTATAATACCACGTGTTACGGAAGGGTATACACCCCTGGATATGCCCAAAGATATTGCAGGCATTTTCCTCCTTCTTGGTGGTCTACTACCGTACTACGAGTAGAAGTAAGCAAATCGGTGCCGAAACCACTCCTTCACCAGCTGCCGAATCTCCTTATCGATGAATAGGGCAAGAGACACACACCCATGTTCCCATACAGTTCCTAGAATTGACCCATTTACTGACGAGCTAATTACGAGCCTCCGATAATGCTCACCGCTGCGAAAAGGCAATAACAAAGAAAGAACTAGAATGAACGGCTCCAGGGGAACCAGAGTGTCGAAGAAAAACTCCGAAGAGATCTTTCCGCACAGAGCAAAAGACCTGGCAAAGCAGGTTATTGGAACTATGTGACTTGTATTAGTAGGTCTACAGACATTCTAGTCGACCTACATATGCAGGATGAGGAACGATAAATATTAGGGCAAACGATTACGAACTGGTATGGGCGCTCCGATCGATAGGTCTTTTTCTCTTTTGTCCGTTTGATACTCGATTTCCAAACACAAATGGAATCAAAAACTGAATTATTTTTCATTTATTGTGTTTTTCTTAAATATTAAATCAAATTTATTTTATTTTTAAATATATGAACTGATTCTAAAGTTCACTCGTTTTTATTAGATATTAATTAGAAAGCGAAAAAAAAAAACATTTATATGATGTGCAAATAATGCATAAAAATTTGCTTATGCATTTATAACTCTTCCAAAGAATATTTTTGACTGTCAACATGTATTTTAGGGCTCTTTACAAAGTAAGGCTATCTCTATCTTTCTCTCCCGAAGATGTTTTGTTATACATCATGTTATATATAGATGAATTTTACCTAAGCTTAGAAGCACTTACGAAGATTTTTTTTTTTTGTATGAAAATGTTTTCTTTACTTTGATTTTATTATTGTGTATTAGGAAAACAAATAAGAGTAAAATATGAATTTCAATGTTTAATATATTTATGAGTACCATTATCAATTTGTTCTTTTTACTAAAAACATGGAAAATAATTACATAAGTTTATGAACTTAGTATTTATTTTTTAGATGCTAATATATAAAATAAAACATTACACAAACAAAAAAAAAAGAACTCAAAATGATATATAAGAATAAAACATTTTAATATATTATTTTGTGTGTTTTAGCAAGAGTATAATATCTTACGTGTTGTGCATATTAAAGCATTTCATACATGATGACAAATCTCGATTACTATTACTATATTCAAGTCGTCTATTCCAAATATAATAAAATAATGGCATTGATCATTGTTGTTGGAGAGTTTAGAAAGGGAGCTATTGGAGCTCGAATATCTTCTTATTTTCAAGTGTTAATGAAAATGACGATATATTTCTTCGGCGTGTATATATCAAGGCAAGATTGATTAAATAAATTAAACAATCAAATCTGCTCTGGTTACCTGGGAAGAAATTAAATGTTTCTCGTAACAGTTGACTCACAAGGTATTACAACAGTTGCTAATGAAATTTTAAAACTTGTCTAAGATGCTAACTAATTGTTAATAGCTTATTTCTCTACAAACAGTGCAACTTTCTTAAAATTATCTTCTTCACTATGTTGCTTATCTGTATTGCTAGCTTAACACTAAATTCCTCGTATCCAAAAAAAATTTGGAAACCAACATATTATCAATTTACACAAAAAATTACGCGAACCATTCTATATTTAAAGCGACAAATAGTTTTATAGCACAAATGGTGTATTAAATTAATGCTATTTCTTTTAGTTACTTTTCCACGTAATCCCCACTAACTTATCCGAACTTGTCCCATCCTTTTGAGATTGTTCTTATTTCTTCAGCGAAGAATTCTTTACCTAAATCTTGATGCCAATTTTGTACTGTTTTACCGCTTCGTTGTAGTTCAACTTGATGCTATGCAAACCTTCTTTCATCAGCCATGCAGATAGAAATCCGATGGGGAAAGATCGTGGTTGTAGGAAGGATAAGGTAGAAGTTCCCAACCCACTTTGCAAACAATTACAAGTGTCAGTTGCGTGGAAGCCATATCGTCAGTTGCCATATGAAGTCGAGCGTTGTTTTGTTGATAAAGCACGCCTTTCATCTTCCATCCCAGACATTTCCTCTTGAACGTGGACTTGAATTACCTCTCAGTCATGTGAAAGAAGTAAAGACTGTTGATAATGCTTTGTCTCTCCAAACAAACACGGTCATGGGCCTTCAGTTCGTCAATGATGCTTTATCGACAACTTTCATACTCTTGCAGCCACCCGTGCTGTCCATACAACTAATGCCGTAATTTTCGTTCACCCGAGAGAATATTTCAGATGGTTTTACACTTTCCGAAAGTAAAAATCAGATCACAGAATATTGTTTCTTAAAAATACTTTTTTCGAGCGGACACGCCATCGCAACTAGATTTCAGAGGTTACGTTTGCGTAGATATAAATAGAAAAGCAGAATAACACTCTTCGTAAGGACGCCATCTAAAACATTCGACAGTTTCAATTTTCTGCATGTAGTCATTGTCTGCTTTCACTAAAAATGTTTTTTTTAAATATTGAATTATCCTCGTATTATAATTATTAATTTCAATATCAGTGTTGAATTGCGCTAAAAATACGTTTCCTCTTATTACATCATTAAAGCCTTGACTGATGGCATTCAACCTAGTTGTATTAATCAATAATTTCATTAGAAATTTCCTATTGATCTGTCAACTTTTGTGGTATAAACCTAATTATTATCTCATACGCATAACATACTTTTAAATGGTTCTGTTCTAACGTTCATACCGAACTCATTCACAGGAACATTTATATCTGGAAACTGTCAGCATTTCAATACCAAATATTTATAGCCATTTAAAAGGGAAGAAAAAGAAGGAAAAAAATCACTCAAACGCATTATTTCAAACTTTTTAAAAATCATTCTTGTGTTAAGTCATGTAATTTTTAAGAAACACTACTGGATGGCTATTTCTGCCCCACTCAAAAGTTTGCTAATCACAGCCAATTAACAATGTGAAATTTTCAAATCACGGTCATATGACGAGGTTGGTACCTGAAATGGCACTTCCTCTCCACATCCCCCAAACTCCAATAAAACTTTAAGTTCCGACAGATTTAACCCTGTACAAGATGGACATGTAGTTGGAATCTAGACTCGAACTAGTGGCTCAACTGAAACATCTACTGCCATAAGATCGATGCCATGATCATTCAGCTACTGACTAATTGAATGTCTTATTACAGTTGCACTAAGATGAAACACAAGGGAGATTGGGGACGGATTGCATAACGTTGAACCTTTGTCAAGTGACGAGGATGACAACTGAGCTGACATTCTTTCATAAAACTTTCACACCACACTTTTGGAGGAATTTGGAGCCTTGACAGAATTAACGTGCATCAGTCCCGCAATGAGGTTGGTCTTAAGTAGAATTGGGTCTTGAACCTATGACTCTACTGTAACAATTCCTGTCGTGAGTCCACGACCATGCCCACTAGAGTACCCCGATGAAACAATTTAATGTTTCGTATAGAAGCCTTGATTCGAATAGCGAATACAAGCCTTGATTGAAAAGTAATGCCTCCAAGGCCATAACGTTTTTATATGTGATTCTATTTTCACAATAGTATAACAACTCGATTTTGTTGTATCTAAAAGCTACATGGTTCTTTTATGCTAGCAATATTGAGCTTGTGATTAATCCCCAGCTCTTTCCATGCACTTTCTCCAATGTTTGTTGAATTGGTCAAATTCGTCAGAAAATTTTAGTGGTGGTTGTCAACACTAGGCCTTAATAAAAGATTGTACTTCATCGTCAGAATGAAAGTGGTTCTCTTAAAGGGTTCATTCCTCTTTGAAAAGAGATAAAAGCCACAAAGAGCAATGGTGCTCCGTTGTTTTAACCTCATATTCATGCTGGTCGCCATCTTGCTCATTTCTCATCAACACGCCAACATACCGGAGAACAAAGAAAACAGATGCAATAGGCGCATGTAGCTTTCAGGAGCGACAGGAATTGTAAAAATTCATTAAGAAATAAAAAAAAAAAAGTTATGGGCATGGAGGCATTACTGTTCAATTAAGTCTGATAGAAGTAGATCCGATACCTTCAAATACGAGTATAGTTTGGTAAATATTTTTATAAAATTACAATAAAAAGAAAAAGTTATTTTGTTTTCTTTTAAAATTATTGGATTTTGCCTGAGCTCTTGTCACATTCTTCTAACTTCTTCTCCACGCCATTGTGAGGACTTGAAGCTCAAACAGATTTAACGGGCATCAGTCCCGTTTGGAAGGATTCTTTTAGCGGAATCCAAACTGTAATCCGCAACTCGACTGACACGACACCAGCCATGAGTTCGCGACATTTGCCCCATGCATTTTTACTCAGCAAAATAGTTATGTATGTTGGAATCGATTGTTGTTCATTGACATCGCACTAAAAAGCAACATGAAGGCTACTGGCAACGAGCCTCAGAACTTCGAGCCTCGGTCGTGACGAGAATGACATACATGAGGTGTCCTCCCCCAACTATCTCTCCTAGCTTCCCAACTATTCCTACATGAGAATATTGAGCCTCAGTATATCAAACATGCATCATCCCTTCGTTAATAGCATCAGGACTCGAGAACTCACGACTCGAGGAATATAACGCCGTTCATCTGTGAGTTCGCGACCATAATCTCTCAGCTATCACATCCTTTTCCTGATGGAATTTTTCCTGTTTTTCTATGAGAACTTCTTAAAAATACTTCTTCACTTGTCTTCCTCTTCAAAATCAACTAATAGATTATGAATAATAATTTGTGAGGGAGGAATCATGAATAGAATTAAAAATCGATTCTATGCAAAATTGCTTTATTCAAACTATCCCATCTGTAACATTTTGAAAGTCAAAATTATCGCTTTATATTTTTTCTTTATGCCTTAAATTATCTTTGATCTTAAACAGAGTAAAATAGTTTTTATTTTACACCATTTTTAGATGAATACATTAATGTATATTTAGTTTTGTATCAATGTCGTAAGCCTTTCAATAAAGATTCACTTTGCGCTATTCTAATTAATCACTGAAACTAATTTGTATCTGAAACTTTTACATTAATTTTCTAATAAACAGTGAACTTTATGATTTATATAATGAAGTTATTACACACAGTAAAGAGATGTATATTTTTAATTATATTTAAATAACTGATTTATAGTTTCTATCATGCATGTTAATGAAATTCATTTAAATCAGTAGCAAGTAAAATAAGATTCCACAAATTTTTACAAAAAGATAAAGAAGCGGACCAACTTTGCAAAGTATAAATTGCTATGTTCAATAAATTCAATTTAGATTTTCATTCACACATAACAAATTTTAAATGTAATCTAAAAACTTCGTTTTAGTTTATCGTTATTACACTTTTAGAAGTTTGATTTTTAACTCCATTACGATTCAAAACACTTCATTTTTGAAATGAAGTCTAAGAATTCTATAATTATTTTAATTTTTAATGAGATTAGTTTGGTACGTTTGCTTTTGCATCAATAGAAGAAAAAAACAATTCATTTACGTGAAAATGATCAAAGCTATCATTTCTATCAATACCGAGATTCGGGGATTTTTGATAAATATATTTTTTCTCCTTTTGAAGAGTCTATTTGAGAAAATTATCAATACCAAAAAGTTCAAGATATCAAAAGACGAAGTTTTAGTTCTAAAACATCACATTTTGTAAAGAACCAATGGAAATTTTTACGCTCGCGTTGAAACTTTGTACATAATTTTCTCGAAGTATAAAAGTTCAGTTTCCTCTTTCAAAACTTAAATTTTTCCCCTTGTATTTATCTTAAGAGTTGAGCTGTTTCAATGTGTCTTCTAAAAAGTCTCAAATCAATTTTTGACACTGCTACAGAAGTGAACATCAAGGAATCATCATTTTAATCTGTATTATTTGTTTTCTTTTGCTTCTCTCTCTTATACTTTGATAAGAAATACTTCCAACAAATCCAATACTTCTTTGGAAACATTTCAAGTATGATTTCTCAAAAAGAACATTTTATCAAGATTTGAGACTCTCCAAGTAAGAAGTCTTTAATCTATGAAATATAAAAGTACACAGATAGTAAAAATAATCTATATTTATCTCTCTTTTCCGACATTTTTCTCAGTTTGGTTGTAAATGTATAAAATGAAACATGACACCTAAGGACAGAGACACATTTTGTGATCGTGATTTTATAGAAATTCTACTTGCCAAATAGGGTCTAATAAATGTGATTTTATAAGCGAAAAAAATTCAATTAGAATTAAATATAGGATGAATACCAAATTTAGCGATTCTTTTTTTTGTTCGACAACTGTTTCATTTTGGCAAACTTTTTTTTGTGTTTTGTTTTGCTTACCATTTTAACATTGTTTTTATAACCCTTAAGATGGTGTGGCGACTTATTTTAAAAGTCGCCAATAAAACAGTTCAAAAACTAATCATTAAAAACCCTACCAACAATATATACTTAATTTTAAAATTAAATTAATAACTGCCTTTACGATACTCTTTTCGGTTAGTCGAGTGCAAATCTCGCAAATAGAACATTTTTGTCAACGACAAACAAGATATGAACAAATGCGACGATGAACGACGGAAAATAGGCGTAGTTGCTGTGCGGCAAGTAACAACAATTGTCAATTTATCGCTTGCGCCGGTTTATCGAAAAATGCCGCTTTTTTTTAATTAACTCAAATAGTTTCAAGATTTGCAATGAACCAGAAACTACCTTTAGATGCACGAGGAAACTAAATTCCTCTTTTCATTCAACTAATTAGTTTACAGTTTGCTTAAGTAAAGTCTTTATTTGAGGGAACAAAATTATGATTAACCTAACAGAAATGTGAAGAAATATGCAAGTTTAAACTAAGAATTTGCTCAGTTAGAAGTTTCACTCATAAATCTAAATCTTACTTAAGCCTGAATTCATTAAATTCCCATCAACTGCAAGGGTACGTGGTTATATTTTCGCAATTAATGACTGAGCAATTACTGTCCATTTAATTTATCTAGAAACACTCTTAGAATTATATCAAAAATAATGTAAATTGGCTAGAAACTGACCTTTTACAAACCCAAGAATTTACTTTAAATTCCACACTATATTCGATCGGAGAGAACGCAACTATATTGCTTCTTTTCACCATCTCTTCAGGGTAATTAACACTAGTGTTGAACAGTTTAACACTAGATAAGAACAGTTTGTTCTTTCTAAGCAGTTCAAATAAAAAAAGGGAAAACACTCCAGTCAATGGTTCCCCCAAACCTGTTTTTTGCTACTCCGAATTTCTTAGAGTAGTTTTTCTCTCTGCCATACCAGATGTATATCCATCCGCAACACGTCATGTTACGGAAGACTATACATCGGTAGAGAAGCTTGACGGCATCTCTACGGCATTTGAGGCCCGTCTTCGAACTGGGAGCAAGCAAATGTCGTTCGCCACCACACTCATCCACGAGCTATCGAATCTCCCTATCAATGAACAGGTTTAGAGACATACACCCCATCTCCGATGCAGTTCTCCGTATAGAGCCATTAACCAATGAGCGCACGAACGAGCCTTTGAAAAAAAACGCCGCAGGGGAGGGGGAAAGTCCTTAGTAAAAAAAGAAGCTTCTTAGTAAAAAAAACATAGGAAATTAGGAAATAATTAAACAAATTTTTGTACATAGTATTTAATGATTACAAATAAAACAAATTAAAGTAACAAGTAATTATGTGTTGATTTTGTGTGTTTTATTAGCAAAAATTTAACATTTTATGCAACGTATATTAACCAGGAATCAAAAGAAGCTTCAATTAATTTTTTTCTTCAAAATTATTAAATGCTTTTGCCTAAAATTTCCAATATATTTCATGATATAAAAATTATTTCAAATTCTCTTTTATTAGCATTTTTTTAAAATTTATTCATTTATTTTGTGAGTGTATGCAAATCTATAAGAACTATACGTATTGTGATTTTACCAAAGATACTTTATTTTCACTATCTCCTGATAAAAGTTAGAAAATCATGCTCTATTTCGAATTAATTAAATTCAAAATAAGACTTTTTTTTTTGCTAAAATCCAACAGCATTTATTTTTCTTCATATATGTAGCAATCATATTTTTACGAACCTGCAATGATGCTTCCCTGTAATGTTGCTCTTATGTTTGGAAAAAGACATTTATAGAGGTTTTGTTGGACGCTGAAGAAGGGTAAAGCAATGACTCCTGACCTTGGCGAGTTGAAAATAAATTTCGCGACTTTGGCGACAAATTGTTCTAAGATATTCTGGAATTTTCCTAATATCTTAATTAGAAGAGAAGTTATGGATTCAGGGAATTTCCCCTGTGACGTCGCACCCAGCCGGTACAGCTAAAAATGTGTGGAAGTGCTGAGATGAGTGATTTTGCCTTTGAAGAGCAAAGTATCACTTTGGAGTTTTGTCTGCAGTGCGAGATAATAAGCTGGTGAACAGAACGCTATCAAAATGCTACAACTATTAATAACAATGATTTGCTATTTGTTTATGCTGCTAATCTGTACAATGCTGCTTTTCCAGTTGAGCTGCTGATCTGTACAATGTTGTTTTTCCTGTTGAGCTGCTAATTTGCACCACTTCTCCTACCTGTGTTTCGGCTTTTCCTGAATATTTGTGAAGCGTCAATCTCCATTATCCACCATGTATTGTTTTCACCGTACACCAGCAGGATGATTTTTTGTAACAATATGTAGTAATTACCATAGATTTAAATTCATTCGAATGCCTTTGAGGTTTTGGTTCGAGGAATCTAAAGAATAAATGAATTAAAAATCAGGTTAAAGAACAGTCCTTGAAAATGAACAAGTAAAAATAAAAACGGTTCGCCCAAGAGAACAGAAACTTCCATTTCTAATTAATACTTGTTATTTTAATGTGGCGACGAATTACAAACTTTGGAACATTATCACTGTTGCCATAAAGTGTTACAAAACTTTATAAAATACAAAAACATTATTAAATGATAAATAAGAACAAGCTTCAATAATGGTTCGCATAAAAATATTGTAAAATTTCTTAAGTATAATGTGAATTTATATCGTCAGCTTAAAAATACGACTAAATAAGTCATTCAAAACATGAAATATGTTGGAATTCAGGGAAGAATCAGTGCGTATATTCATACTAGATGCGATGTCAAATTTAGTGTCAACACACTAAAAACAAGACTAAAAAATGTTTTTACCCTATCTTCCCCCCCCCCCCGCCGGGGCCCCAATAGATAGTGATTTTAACTCAAACTAGCAAAATTCCAAATTTTTGCTCTGTAATACTGTTTTTATGAGAATTGCATTACTTAAAAATGTTTCACTAAGCCAAAAATGAAGTATTTCGATATAAATGCATTAAACTAAAAATCTTTTAAAGAACTGTTACAATAAAAAAAAAATCGCTAACTTCATGTTAAGCTAATTTGAAATTCAATTTTGATAATTTCCTAACTTTTTGTTTTTGAAATTAAAGTCATTTAAAATGTCTACATAAAATATTCAATAAGTAGATTTTTAAAAATGTTAAAAGTATTCATTTCGACCTATTTTACAAATCTATAAGCTCAAATCAAATCTGGCGTATTAATATATACTACAGAGTAAACTAATTTCAAATGTGTACAAAAATTATATGTTAATATACAGTTGAATTTTTATTGTAAAAGAATTTTTTTAAAAAAAATTCAATTACCTTAAAGTAATTAAAATATCGATATTTTTACTGGTTTATTATTAATTTATGAGAAATAAACTCTATTCAGGGTTCTTTAATTAATTCAGTTAAATTAAAATCATAATAATGCGTGCTTATTTTGTGTAAAACAGAATATCTTCCATACAGCATTAATATAAAAAAATACAATATGTGAAAATTCGATACATTTCGATTATAAATATAGGAAGAAATAAACAAATGAAAGTATCTAGCAAAACTCTCTAAAAACTTAATACATTTTTAATTATGCCAAACAAAACAAGAAAATTATTATTACAGTATTTCTTGACAATTACTGAGAAATTCGGCTCTCATTAAAAGGTTTAAAGCTGAATGCATCAACTCTTCTAATTACTTGCAAAAATAATCTGAAATAAATTACTTTTTATTCTTAAAGTAATTATTTTCCTTTTATTTTTCTAATTGCATTTTTTTTTTTTCAAAAATACTCCGCTTTTAAATTAAGGTAACTGTAACCGTATGTGTAAAACTAAAATCAACAAATAGTTAGAAAAGATTCGTTCGAAAACTAGAACCCTAATGTTTTTAATTGAAGTAAATAAAGAAATAAAGAAGAGATGCGGTATATTTTTTTTTAAAGAAAGATTTTTATCAAAAGGAAAATGCTCAAAATTCCCAAGGTAGAGAAAAAAATTCCATTTCGGTGCATAAAAATTTAAAAGCGTTAAATTTTCAGGTCGCTGGAATATGAAAGAACAGTTTTTTTTTCTTTTCCCGCGCTTTCTTGTAAGCCTCTAGCTATAAAACGATTGTTTAAAGCCAGTCTTTAATTCCGTTATGAATAATGCAATTACGGATTTAATGACAGTAGTTTTAATGAAATGGGTTCCCTGTTTACACAATTAAGCAGCCACGGAAGTAAAGGACAAAAAAAACACTTAGTAAAATATATATAAAAAAACCTCACATAATTGGATATTTTCTTAGTCATTTAGTGCCAGATATGATGGCGTTCATTAAAGTTAAATTAGAATTTTTTTTCAAGCTTCAGTGTCTTAGTTCGGGTAGCTAAAAACCTCGACAGTTTTGGTCAATAATAGTTTCTTCGAAGCTGTGGTACGTCACATGAGAAGATGTGTTTAAATTATTAAAAAAAAAGAATCTTTGGAGTTATCAACGTGTCACGCTTCTAAGCTGAGAGCTTGTTAAGAATCTTTAATTAATAACCTTCTTCAGATACATAAGGAAAAAATGAACTTGTTATAACATTCATTAAAGTTCTCTGTGATGGAAAAAAAAAACTTTTTTTAAAAAAAAAATTTTGAGTTTGGTAAATGTATACTTAGATTGCGTATAAAGAAGTCTGTTGCATCAAATTACATCAACAGGTTTAAGCCTAAGCTTATAATGAGGCATTGGATATTGTATTTTTTAACAAGTACTCAACAAAAAAGAAGAAAAAGAAAGGTAGAAAAAGAGTTTGTACTCTTAGACAAATTCAATTTGACATGTAATATTGTCTTTAATTAAAGAAAAAATTCTTAAATGCAACATCTTGAATGACTGAAATTTAATGTTCCGTAAACAATAACAATTGAATTCCATGAAGATAACTATTGTGCAACATGTGCAAAATAATTGAATTTTGAGACATTAATATTCTCTCTTAAAGTATACAAACGCAAATTTTTTAAACCAGTTGCTGATTTTCATTTCAGTATGATTCGTTTGTTTCGCCAAAAGTCACTGAAATAATAATAATAATAATAATAAAAAAAAAACCCATTATAATTCCATCATTAATTTGATTCAAGAAGTTCAGAAGTTCCACTTTTTGACAATAGATGGCATTTCAAAGGTAAATTGGTGTTGATATTGTATGGTACAATCTGTTAAATGGCTTTAAAACAAATTTGACACTAATTCATAGGTTAGCTTTTATTTAGCAGCCATTTGCTGTTAAATCAATATTGTTTGCTGCAGTGTCCAGTTGTCATCGACATTTTGCTTCTATTTGTCTCTCTTTGTGTCTTAATTATCTCTCTTATTTGTCTCTCTGGATTCATTATTACATGCTAGAAAAAATTCAATTAATCAAAATGATGCGAAGGGGATGCGAATTTTAAGAAGAAAGAAAACACCTATGGAATTTTAAGAAGAAGGAAAACAATCAATGGACAATACTAAAAAAAAATGAGTTACCCCATTCTCCTTTCCCAATCCTAATAACCAAATTTCCATTCCCAACATGGATATTTTTAGCTACCTTCATACGTTACATATACTAATCAGATTATTTTTCAGAATAAAATTTTATTATAATCAAATTCAGATAAAAAAAAAATTTAAAGAGGTAAAGCATCAAAAGATAAGGCTGTAGGGAAAATGAAGCTAATTTTTTATTAGAGTTCAAAACATATTATCAACTAAACAGGCACCTAAACATGCATTGGAATTTTCCAATGTGGATTTTAAATATTCAATTCGAAACGAGCCTTCTAATCACGAATAAAAGTGAGGTGAAGAAGCTCACTCTTATGTTGGTTCCTAACTCTCGAAATTTAAAATATTTCTCTCAGTAAGACATAGATGACCAAACAGGAATTAACATCTCTTCCACAATATGGTTAATAGGTGGAATCAATATTAGAACTTAGGTAAATAGCATCTAACAAAATATCATTTGGAGTACATGAATTAATACTCTAGATTGACTATTCTGATATATATATATCAACAGATCGATGGGGTGTCGTCTAATCTGGAATTGGGAACCTTCTTTTCTAAACTACACACACACACACACACACACACATATATATATATATATATATATATATATATATATAGAAAAACAAATATGCTCATTGCCATAAGAATTTGCGACCAAGATGTAAGAGTGGGATTGTTATGAATCTTGGTATGCAGGTACGTTGTCAGGCAGATATGTAAATGAAAAGAAATGCAGCGTGATTGCGCATTGCGTAATGCCACAAGAAGGCACTGAACTTCGTTTTCCTTCGATTATAAAACTGGTAAGCAGAGCTTGTTTGCGTGTATTAAATCTGTTGCAAGGGGACGCTTTTTAACTAGAAATGCCATTGCGCCGCCATTGGAGACAATGTGAGCAGCTGTCAGAGTTCCACAGGTTCAGAATCATAGGGAGGATAGAAACCGGTTGGTCAGCTTGGTGAGTAGCTCGCCGCCTAAGCCATTCTGACTTTACTGGGAGCAGGTGTTGGGACCAGTGGACAAGAGAGGGGTCTGTTACTTGGTGACTAGGTTCAGGACGCCCTCGACAGACCAATAGTCTAGAAGACCGTCACATCATACGACACGCATGCACATTGCCAACTATGTCATTGTCCGCCATCCATACACAAGTAACACCTTCACTACGCATTGTCAATCCGTCCCATCAAGGCGCCTGGTTGAAGGATAGTTACCGTCGCGACACCCTTTACGTCTATGCCATTGATACCCCCTCACCGTCGCTTCCGTTTGGAGTGATGTCGTGTTCGAAGGGATTAGACTACAACTGAATGGAATCAGGTTGTCTTTAGTGACGAATCCATATTCAATTTGGGCAGTAATGACAATCGTGTGCGTATGTGAAATCCTCATGGTGAACATCTCAATCCTGCCTACGTTGTACAGTGGCACACCGCTCAGACAATTGGTGTGATTGCATGGGGGCCATCGTATACGACACACGGTCACCTCTAATATTGATGCACGGCACCGGGACAGCCCAGAGGACCGTTCGTTACATTCTTCAGCCACATATGTTGCCACTCATATCAGGGATCCCAGGAATCATTTTTCAACAGGACAGTGCTCCCCCACATACTGCAAGGGTTTCACAGGACTACCTCCGCAACATTTCTACCCTTTAATGGCCTGCTCGATCTCCATATTTGTCACCGATGGAGTGTATCTGGGGTACGGCAAGTTGGACAGCCTAAGAGTTTGGTCGAATTAAAGTAACATTTACAGAAACTGTGGAACGAGATGTCGCAGGACATCATACGGGACTTGTATGCCTCAATGCCCGACCGTATCACATCATACATTCATGCTAGAGGCGGCCAAGTAGGATACTAAAGCCTCCATTCATTTTTATAATCATTTTGGTTTGATTTTGTAATCATTACATGAACAAAATACTTGCGTATGTAAAATTTCGTTTTATTCTGACAACTCTTTCTTGGTGCACACATTTTTATGGCAATGAGTGTATATAGTTAAGCATACAAAATTAAGAGAAATCATGAATACAGGAATTGGATATAGTCTCATCATTTCTAACATTTGCTATTTTATTAAGAAACAAATATATTGAGATGTAGTTCATTTTATTACTAAATTAACTGTTGAATATGGTTTTCTGTAGAAGCTTGTAATGATTATAAATATAGTATTACTAAAGACATTAAAAAATTAGATTTGAATAATAATGATTATGTCTGTTATAAAGACTTAAAAAGTCTATTAAAATGTCCAGAACGATTTTTTAACAGATCGTATTGATTAAGTCATTAACACCATTTTTTCGAATTTTTTTTTCCATTCATATGACTAATAAACATCTATTTCATAAGAACTCCTTTAGCGAAGTAAGCAATTATGACATATCTACTATACTATGCATAGGAATTACTACTATGTACAGGAAAATAGGTTCTAATATAAAAATTTCCTCATATTTTTCAAACACATAAATTCTGCAAGACTCCTATAAAATTTCGAGCTATAAATAATGATTCTAAAACTTACAACATTTTAGCAGGTAAAATTTTACAAAATTTCTTACAAAATACTAAAAACACGAGTAATTTTAACAAAACAAGAATTATCAAAAGTAGTACTGATATTGTTAATTATGTAAAAAATAAAGAAGTTTTTTCACACCTGTAGTTATGATTTCGAAGATCTATTTAATTCTAGAAAAATCATGAATAAGATTTCGTTAAAGTTCTTGAAATTATTTTTAAGAAACTTAATATTAATTTAGTTATCTTAAAGGACAAAATTAATATACAGTTAATTTAGTTCTTAAAGAAAATCATATTACATTTGATAATAATAAAAAAGATAAACAAATAAGAGGTTACCGCAAGGTAGGCCCACTAGTAAAAGTCATGCTAATATATACTTACCTTTGTATTCATAATAATAACTATACACTGATTAGATAAATTGGTGATTTTACATTTTTTTCAAAATAATTTTATTATAATTACTTTGAAGGAGATAAATCTTACCTATCATCCATTTTATATATTTAAAATCAATTAATAATAATCTTGAAACAGATTATAAGAAGATAAAATTTACTTATCTTATCCATTTTATTTACAAAAATTATTATTTTATAAGAATATTCTTGAAACTGATTACTCAGAGAGATCTTTAAAAATTATTGATAATAAATCGTTTAGTAATATTTATAAGATATATAACTTTCAATTCCTGATATACAATGTATCATTTTGGAACAGTAACCTTAATATACTAACTTTTAGAAGCATTATCGTATTAAACAAACCTAAAGAAAATATTAGTTAATTATCAAAAGATCATTAAATAATTCTTCTTATATTCATGAAATTTTAAGTAAATTTCACAAAATACAGCTGCTGATAAATTATCCGATTAATTTCATTAAAAATAATTTAAAATACAATGATTATAAAATAGAATAATTTTTTGTCATAAATTTTGAAGAATTACAGATTTGTTAGTATTGGTGAATTTTTAATTTAATTTTTTGTTTTATAATTATTTTTTAATTTTACAATTGCGCATTTATTATCTCTTTTATATTTAATTAAGTTTATTAATAATTCTTACATTTTGGTCTTTCAATGACATTAATTATTGTTTAAAATTTTTATAATAACTTTTTCCTTATGTTTAATTAACTCAAAATTTAGAATGCAAAAATGGTAATAACCTATAATCCGTAATCTCCCTGTATATTGCGTGCAAATTTAGTTATAAAGATGAAACTATTACAGCTAATGTTTTTTTTATGTGTATGTAGCTTTTCAATGCAGGATATAATTTTTTAAATCTTTTTTTTATGTTCTATTTTTTTTTATAATGTAATTATGTTTTATATATTATTTCTTTCGAAATTTTAATTCCTCTTATATATTTGGTGTTAAATTTTAATTTCTCCATTAGTTTCCATTATCTCATTTTCACTTTTGTTTCAGTTTTTCATCTTCTAACTGGATAACGTTTTTCTCTTTCAAATGATTTTTTTAAAATTTATATTGTTTTTTTTAAATTTATCTGCAGAATATATTTTTTTAACTATGTTTAATATTCCTTTTTTTTGGTTTTAAAACATTCCTATACTGTGTATTTCTTACACATATAATTATAATAGCCCTGTTCTCATGATTACGAATGGTTTTTTTTTTTGTATCTTTTTTGTTTTATTACATTTTATTTTTCTAAAATTATTTCTAATTTCTTAACATTAGCTAGCTGTGTATGGTTGCTAAACTTATAAATCTAAAAGCCTTATATTTATGATATAAGTAATTACTATTATTACGAAACTGATATGACGCTTCCTTGCAACATCTCTTGCAAGGGAAATAGACATTTGCCGAGATTTCACCAGTGTGCCATGTAAAGTTCCAAGCAATGTTCCCTTAGACTTGGTGGAGAATTTGGCGACTATCGGGAAACTTGGCGACTGATGATAAATTGAAGATTTCAGAAAGTGATGGAATCTTGGAGAAATCTCGACTCTGAAGAAAGTTACGGACTTTTCCTGAAATTTTCCTGTGACGTCACACCTGGCTGGAGCTTCTATAAATAGCGAAGAGACGTGAAGCCGAGAGGATTGATACGAGTTGGCTGAGCCAGTCTGCCGAGGAGTTATTAGTTGCGTAGTCGAGTGAATCTGCCGAAAACTATCCAGGACTTCCTTGGAAGTGAAGAGTATTACTGCGCAGATTTGTCCGGGCTGTTCTTTTTGTGCCGTTATTGTGTCCAAGTATTGCTACTTGTATATCGAACCAGTCCTGAATAATTGCAAATAAAGCGTCATTTGCCATTGTCCTTCTAAATGGAGTGAGGCAGGAATTTTTTTTTTTCAGAAGGAGATTTGCTTACTTTTGGAAAAATTCTTGTCACAATTTTTCAGAGTTACTATTCGCATATTTGTGATTTACGTATAACATACAGTTGAAAACACAAACCAATTCACATTTGAGAATAAGATGGTAATAGCTTTTAAACAGAACGAATAATGTGATTTAACGTGAATAACGAATAACATGAATAACGAATATGTGTTACCATTTGGTAAACGGTGCCAAAACAAATTTGGCACTGAACAGGTCAGTTTTGATTGGTGCCTCGTCGAGTTGTGAACATCAATGGGACCATTTTTCTCATTATGTATCATTTTTCACAGGAAACCAAGCAACAATCGAAACAACGGGTTGCTTCACGTAAATCTCCTAAAAATAAGGTGATAAAAAATAAAACGGCCTGATTCGAGGGGAAAGGTATGGTGACGATTTTTAAAGATTTGATAAGTGTCATACTCAATGACTTCTTTGAAAAAAGATCAATGGACAATTCTGCCGGGAGTTTACCCATACCTCTACTTCATTTTGAATAGCCCTTGTATGCTACAATCGTGGTTTAAGCAAACTGCATAATATGATACGTAATCAAACACTGGTAACACGAAATTGATTCCATAAAATTGTTTGTTTCCGTGTATTCTACAGGTGAAGATTTTCATTCCGAGAAAAATTTCTTTACAATGTTTGGGACTTTGAACTCTTCGCGATTTTCTCTTCACTGACCTCGGGGACTTTACAATAAAATTCATATTCAATTTTTAAAAACAAACGATTGTGATACTTTTTTTTAAGATATTATCTGTCCAACTTATAAAGGCAGACGATTTAATTTAATGTGATACTTTTTTTAAGATTTATCTGTTCGACTTTTAAAGGCAGACGATTTAATCTAATGTGATACTTTATTTAAGACATTACCTATTCTACTTTTCAAAGCAGACGATTTAAACTTAAAGTAATACCTTTTTCAATATTCTTTATTAAGATATTTTTTTTGGCAACACCAGATCATAGTTTTGATTTTAGATAATTTACTGGCAACGGATATGAAATTTAGTATTGAGTTTGGTTCAAAAAGGTAAAGACGAACGTTGAAAAAGTGGTGCTTGTGTAAAATTGTGTCTTGAATTTATCCTTGAAAAGATGTGAGCAAATAAATGTGATGTCCTGAAAACAAGTCCTATTTATTAATAGTCTTCAATACAGTACACCGTGTATTCTACAGGTGAAGATTTTCATTCCGAGAAAAATTTCTTTACAATGTTTGGGACGTTGAACTCTTCGCGATTTTCTCTTCACTGTCCTCGGGGACTTTACAATAATTTGAAATGCATAAAATTATAATTTCTTCCAACCAAATTGAAACGTGAATAGGTAAATTAAATATGCGGATAGAAGTGTCTCCATATAACTGAATTAGATATGGAGTCATATAAAGGAATTAGAATTGAAAGGAGGTAAAGGATAAAGACTTGTTGATAGATATTTATACTTTAGATTGAAGAATGTTAATTAGTTTTGCGAGATGAAGCGAATTCAATAAAAGTATTCTGATAAAAATCCACTGTTTATGTGAAGTGATTGAATCAGAACGAGTGAATTGGTAAGCTAAGAATTTATTAGTAATACTAATTTAGTATTGACATATTAAATAGGATTCGAGATATAGCGACTTTGTCTCTATTCTTCATTGATAAATGAAGTATTTTATTTTGCTCTTACGTATCTTCAATTAGAATCTTGTATTTAATAATTGTTTAATAAAAGGAAAAATGACTGTTGTATTAAATAATTGAAGAACTGGCGTCACATGTCTGCAAAAGAATTCATGAGTTTGACAAATGTTTCGTTGCAAGCTCCAAAGAATAAAATGAAATTGTGGATATAACTTTATATCCTAACTAACAGGTCATTAACTTACTCCTGGGAATGACACTCGAATTAAGTTACGCAACCCTATATATTGTCGTAACTCATTCTTTGAGAAGCAACATCGGGTGAACACACTTAGTTTGCAAAAATTGTGAATTTTGCACATTAATTAACTATACATACGTCTTTATGTTTCCCATATATATTTTATCTTTTGAAACGTTACTTAAAGGAATAAAAAGTCATGAAAACGCAATCTCATCTATCAATATAAGATTTTATGTAGGTGTTCTAGAACAAAGTGCTCGAATGCTTGTTTAGAATATTAATTTTACGGAACATTCACTATATACCATCATCTGTAAATGAAAATTCTCAGTTGTAATCTTAATATATTTAAATTTATTCGACCTTTCGAGAGAGATTACATTTGCTGACTGAAGCGGAATTTATATGCATACTATAAGAGGCAATTATTTCCTGTGGATTATTAAAAACCTACGATTAAAATTGGATTTTCCCCAAACACAAAAAACCACCCACAAAATTTTATTGTAAATAACTAAAGGTAGATTCGAATATTTAACAATCGCTTAAAGAGCTCAGTTAATGGAATTTCAATCAAAAGCAGTCAGTATCCATCATGAAAGGAGTATTTTGTTTGTATTTAACACGAAGAGGTTGGGCTTGTGTGCATTCAAGATTTTTGTTTTGTGGATGCAACATCAATTAAAACACTTCATAATCCATCAACCATCCCATTAATAGGATTTCATACTTCCTGTTGATCCGTCACATTCGAATACATAACATTTAGAACTGCATTTATATTCCTGCAATAGCATCCCATTGTTGCATCAGCAAAGTTGATTCACTGTTTCACCGGTAAAATATTAATTACACCATCCTATATGAATAACTTTATAAAATAACAACTCAAACACACATACACATGCATTAGAAGTATTTTTATAATCACCTATTTTAATTTAAGTAATTACCATAATAATAAAACACATCAATCAGAACGGTAATAAGTTAAGCCTAACCTATACAAAAGCAAATTAAAAATCCAATGCCTTGCGTTCATTTTTTTGATGTTTGAAATAATCCAACGAGGAAATCAAAAGTAAAGACGAAGACGGATAACTCAGAAAGAAAACATTTAAAAAAAGATTCGTTTAAAAGTTGTTTTGCTATCCACGTAATTTTTTGATGCCTTGTGATCTATCCTTGTTAAATATATGTACTGAAAATGCAGGGATTGTTTTCATGTCAAAGAATATGGAAGTTATCGATCAACTTTTAGACAGCGTGCCAATAGGTTACACATCAACAACCCATTTTATATTCCTTATTAACTTGTCTAAGGGTTTGGTCAGTCATAAAGTTGCTGTTCAAGTTTGTTTCTCTTCTGTTTATTTGTTTGATTTTTTTCAAGTGGTTTTTTAAAATGTGTGAAATATAAAGAGGGATATTTTATTTCAAAACTGGTTGAATAAATTAATTCCGTGAAACCAGTTAGAAGGAAGTGTTGAGTTTTATTTTTATTCATTTCTATGCAAATTACAGAAAAACAAGTTAGTTAAATATATAGCTGAATGGGAAAGAAAGATTTAGCCGTATAAAATTGGGAGATTTGGGTCGTATTTCATACACCATATAAATAGTTTATATTTTTAGCCAATTATTATTGTATGGCTAAAAATAATATCTGTGAAATTCATTAAATCAAATGTTCTCTTTAAATGAATCATTTGATTTGAATTCAGATTAAAACTGTTAGAAATTTAATACTCAACTTATTTTTTCAAAAGGAAAATTTTCTTAAAACAGATTGTTATTGGCATAAATTCTTCAAAATACAATTCCACATATGAACTCATTTTTACTCGTAGTTTTGAAGAGAACAACTTATATAATTTCTTTTTATCAGTAAATTTACAAAAATATATTTATAGAGATAAATTATAAATATTTAATTTTGATAAAACATTCAGAAAATAAGCAAATTTTATTTAAAATTTATATTCATATAGAAATTTTTAAAAAAACTTGATGCAGCGACTTTTTGTCTTAATTTTTTTTGTCTATGCTTAAGGTTACAAAAAATAGTTTTAAATTAATTAGTATTGAATAATTCATGAGAAATAGTTTCTCTCTTGTCTAAAAATTTGATTTTTTTTTTCGTTATTTCGTTAGAATTCAATGACTTTTATAAAAAGAAATCCTTATAAATTCAATTATTTTATTTCTGGATGAAAGGCATGATATCCAATTAGCCTTTAAATTCGCAATGGAAAATTCGTAGATTCAAAACTTAAGACTATCACTTAAAAATTTTTAAATACCGAATATTTCTCATTTTTTTTAAAAAAGAGGGAGAGGGTTCGAGTGAAAGAAAAAAAAAACTAGAAATTTCTAAAATTTTCGTTTTTAAAGGTGGAAAGAAACAAGGAAGGTCTTTATTTATGAACATTATATTATTCAATGGATATATATGCATGGATAATTTATGAATGAAAAGCGTTTATTGTGTAGCTCAGTTTATTTATCATTAAAACTCAGAATAAGAAAGTAATCATTATGTACAATAATAGATAGTTACCATAGTGATTAAATAATAATAATAAAAACACTAAGGACTATACAATATTGTAAGTAGAATACATAGGCATTACAACACAGTATTTTCAACAACACTAAACAAGATTTAAAAAACAGATAATCTGTAAAGATTACAAGTCCATGAATTCTTTTTGATGAGTTTGTAAATGTTTTCTTCCACGTATGACTTGATTAACTGCCGCTGTAGTTAAGCTGCATAGTTATTTCAGTCGAATCGTGGGTTCGAGTTCTGATGTCACATGAAAACCTGTCGGGTAGCGAGATTGATGAGCGTCAATTCTGTCGTGGCTAAATGTATTCATATTGGGATGGGATCGGAGCTTGGAGAGCGGGATGCCAACTCAGATATCGTGCACATCGCTTACGAGGTTCGTCGCTAATCGCTCTCGTGTTGCTTCTGAGAGCGATGTGAGCAAAATAAAAATAATAATAATCAATTCATGATTTTATTATTAAAATAAAGAGGACACCCGAAATATTTAAACATCTGAAATTTTTTTTTTTTATCTTTATTGCGGTTCAATACTTCAGGAACCAATTTTTACAACAGAAAAAATCGAAAACTTCTGCTACTTAAAATTATTAAATCCCTGTCGCTACAAATAGTTGTAGCTTTATTCAAAACAACCAAAATCAGAGAAACAATCCACTATAACGGTCTGCGGAATTCTGGACATTGCGTAAAAGAAACATTAAGGCAACTCGGTCTTAAATACATTAATGAAAAGGCTGGACAATGTCCAAGATGGATTTCGCTAAATCATCCTTTTGGATGGTTTCCAATTTTAATAATAAGTAATGTATGATTATATAGTTATATTTAAGCTATTGCGTGTATTTTATTGTTAATTGGTTTATACAATTGATGAATCTTACTGAGTGACACGTGTTAATAAAACACATGAAAATTTAGTCTATTATAAATTTCATTACAAAATGTCATTCTAGGATTCAGTATATAGTTATGTGTTCTATTTACAATAATTGTTTTGGTTATTTAAGACACATGAAATTTATAAACAATTATTCGTATTATTGCAAAATGTCTATGGAAAATTTTTTTAAACCCTTGAATGGTGATATTCATATGAAAAAATTGTTCGTGTATGGCTATGTGTCTTATAAAGCTTAACAAAACTTAATTAGTGATATTTATGTTATATTCACAATAATTAAATTTCCGAAAATGAACACATAGTTTCCTATGAAAAGTGGAAAAAATTTCTGCAGAGTTTTGAATTTTTTTTTTTTTTTTTGAGGAAGATATTAAACTAATATTAAATATAAAATATATTAAATATAAAAAAATTCGTTAAGATTTTCAAGTTTATATATATATATATATATATATATATATATATATATATATATATACACTATCGTTTCTGGCAACAAAAAACATAGTGAGGTTATAACTCAAGTATTCTTCTGTGCTGTACTCTTAAAATTCAGAGTGGCTACGGTAACCTAGTATTCGCAGATTTGTGGTCAGCGTTGTTTCGTCAGGTCGCGGGTTCGAGCCCAAAGGCCACAACAGACCCATCGTGTAGCGGGGCTGATGCATGATAACGTCCATAAGTTCTCCTTTTGGAGAGATGTGGAAGTTTGGAGAGGTAGATGCTCAAGTGTCGTCCTCGTCACTCGATCGAGGTTCGAAATGAGAAGTCTATTCTTAATAAGCTTCGTGTTGCTACTCAGTGTGGCATTAATAAAAAATAATCACAATCGCTGTTATTTCTATGCACTAGTAAAGTCAAAATATATTAAATCCTAGGTATTTTTCTATTTGAGAATTTTTTTCTAAGTTTGGGTCTTATTAATTAATATTATGCGAAAGCACTTTCGAATTCCTCTTGGTCTCAAAGTTCTCATGAGGTATGATAAAAAAAAAAGTTCGGTCAAGTCATCCTGGTGCTCTGAAATTGATTTAAAATGATAGGATTTATCATCAGCACCTCTTAGGGTAGATTTTGTGAGACTTCAATTTAAAAAAAGAACAAAACAAAGATACTAAAAGAAGCGAGTCAGGCTATTGTAATTAATCTGTATTTCAATCTGAACAATTAACATAATTTTACATCAATTAAGTTATACAATTAAATTCGAAAGAAACATGTTAGGAAATTATATCGCTTGTTATGTATAAAGGATTTTGAATAAATACATAAGTGGCATTTCGAGTATGCAAACATCATTGAAAACTAAAATAACAAGGAGTATTCAGATTTCCTGTCACTTGACAGGCTTGAATTTTTAAACATGATTTTTGTAATTTTCTAAGAACCATCGCATATGTGTCATTTGGTTTTAATTAACTTTTCTTTACAATCAAAGTTTTTGAAAAGAGGCCAATACAACTTTTTTGAGGAACGTGGAAATATTTCATGGGCTCCGTCAGTTTGTGTGACAAAAACCTTTAAATATTAGAAGACAATCATCTGAAGAAACTAATCACACCTTGTAATTTTTTTCCTTCTTACGCATGTTTGCAAATACACAAATCAAGGTACTTGCATTATTAGCCACCCAAGAGGCAATTGTTTCAGTTGGATCACTTAGGCGTACCACATCACTTTCCAACTTTTTATCGTTTGCTCCAATTTTAATTACATTTAGCTTAAATATGTTCAATTTAATAATTTATCTTTTGCTTTAATTTTAATTACATGTAGCTTAAATATATTCAATTTAATAATTTATCGTTTCCTTTAATTTTAATATCTGAAAAGTTTCTCTCGTTTACTTTAATTCTTATATTTAATTGAATAATTTAATAACATTTATAATAAAAAGTGCACCTTGGGTGGCTCAGTCTATGATTTGTAAAACTTCGCATAGAACTTGTTTATATTTTAATATTTAATATTCCTGTAATCGTTGCTTAGCAACGAAAATTTCGAATATAATATAAATTTTATTTTGAGAAGTTGGTGATAGGTGATTGCGGTAGCTGAGTGATCATAGCAGTGAGCTCAGGACCGGCATTGCTTCCTCTGAGCCGTGGGTACCAATCCAGATGCCATTAAAAACTTATCGTGCCGCAAGGCCGATGCATGTTAAATCTGTTAAAAAACAAAGTCCTCCCTTCGGTGAGACGGGAAAATTTGGAGAGGGTATTGCCCGCTCAGGTGCCATCCTCATCGCTTGACCAAGAATCAAAATAACGAAATTGGTCACCAAGAGCCCTCGTGTTGCACCTAAGCTCGACGTTAACAAACCATCAAAAGCGTTTGTTACATTTGCCATCAGGAATGCCAAGTTGCAGCTTTAAGTTCTTATTCCAGAATGAACAACTAAAGTCACATGTTGTATTGAACGCCTAAAGCTGTCCCGATGCAAACATCCGCTAACAACAGACATTGCGAGTCTTAATTTTGGTAGCCTAGTGACATCACAGACATATTGAATATTCGTTGAGTCGTGGTTTCGAGCCCTGATGCCACTGAAGACTCGCCGTGTAGCGAAGCTGATGCACGTTAAATCAGTCGATGTCCCAAGTCCTCCACTGACTTGGAGGCATGGAGAGGGAGGTGCCAGCTCAGGTATCCTCCTCGTCGCTTGATCGATGCTAAAAATAAGAAGGTCCTTCTCCATTAGGTCTCGTGTTGCATCTGCGACGTTAATAAACGATCGCATGACTGGCGTCTTAATTTTGTATAACTGTCAAATGAAATTTCGACTCTTGAGCTTGTACCCCTAGCCAATGAGAGGAGTTCGAGCCCCGACAGATTTAACGTGCATCAGGGCCACATAATGACGGGGTTTCCTTATATATTGCTATTATAGGAAAGGGACAATTTATTGTTGTATTGTCTATTGATCGTTTTCACTTTTCTATGAAGCTAATGAGAAGGACTCCTTTCGTGACCAGAACATTTCCTGCCGACTAAACTGCGTTCCTCTTCTTTTCAAGTACTTCAACGGAAACTTTGTTATCGTTTCTTAGTTTCTGTGTTTAATGATGAATACCCATCTCACTGGCGTGACAATTTTGCGTGACAGCAGTCAGATTTTGATTTGGGAGAAAAGGACTGCCGCTTCAAAAATAACTCATAAATCAGTATCACTTTTGTTTTGGCTCCGTTTAATAGATGGCAGCACTCAATGACAGCACCAACTTAGCAACTCCATCTCCCTTCAAAAACAAGTACTTCTTGAACTTTTCTATTTTCCCTTAAAATTCGGTTTTTAATAGATTATTTTGGTTTCACTACAATGATAATATGTATATTAATACACGTGCGAATGACTCAAATTCTTCACAATATCTTGGGCAAAGTTTTTGTTCACAAAAGTTTTGTTGGCAGAGTTTGGCGAAACAGTTTATTTTTGAATAGGCATTTTTAAAGTCTAAAGGAATATAAAACTCTCGTGTATCCTCTGAGACTTTATATCAGAACAGATGGGAATTTTTAAAACACGATTCTTTGTAATTTATTGATCTTACATCTTAAAAATTTTGCTTCAAAGTGGATCGTTAATGAGATACATTCTTCATCTTTCAAACGAGATTTGAAATTACGAAATCTGTTTTATAACTACTCGTTTTTAAGAGTGTAAAGTTAGTCAAATTAAATGAAATTCTCCTGCCTTTGTATCGGGTTAAAATTCGAAATGCATGCTTTTAAAATTTCATTTATTTTTTTGATCCTAACGATTCGCCTGTCTTTTTTTCCCATTGCTATTTTTAAAAAATCGCGCTATTTTGCAAAATACATTAAAACAATTATGCAATATTTTAATCTTGCTGTTATTGACGTGAATAAATAAATAAGTTTCGTAATATTTCAAAGAATCGTTCTAATTTTTCTAATGAAAGAGAGAGCTTTTACTGTACAAACCACCCTTTGTATCTCGTAATGCATTTAATTACTTCGGAATGCATCTCCTAACCCGGACTCTATCTGCGTTAATTAACAAAGTAAACAAATCATCCTAATGCTGGATAATGGGTTTGCAGTGCCATCTATGAATAGAAATGTGAACTATCAAACCTCTAAAATAATTTGGTATTTCCAAATAGCTGCTCGAATCGATTTATAAAAATGGTATCTAAAATAATTTTGGAAAAATATTTTCCTTTGTTTTATTTGGAATTGAATTCAATAAAAGTTTTGAGTGAAAAGAATTCATAAGCATGTTTTTTCTTCAGATAATTCTGCATATTTATCGAAACGGTTTTTATAAATATCATCGAATATATATCAAAGATTTTACTACAAAATTAAAGTTTCTAGTATCTCGTTCCATTTCATTGCAATAGGAACTCCTCAAAATCAAATGACACGTCGTCTTTTGATAATTTGACTACATTATAACAAAGCATACATTTTTATTTTGTTCATTTTTTTTTTTATTTTTTAACAATTGTTATATTTATTCGAAATCCTACAAATTGACCTTTCATACCTTCTTTACAATAAATACTTTTCCGCTTTTTTTGCACTTTTGTCACCTTGGTAGCCTAGTGGCCATGGCCGCGGACTCTCGACCGGCGTTGTTTTCGTCGAGTCGTGGGTTCAAGTCCTGATACCATTAAAGTCCCGCTGTATAGCGGGACTGATGCACGTTAAATCTAGTGGAGTTCTCAACTCCTCCCCGTTGATGTCGCGTGGAAGCTTGGAAAGGAAGGTTCCAGCTCAGGTATCGTTCTCGTCACTTGATAGAGGTTCAAAGTTACGAGGTCGTCGCCGAAGTCGACTAGGCTACCATGTCCTCATGTTACTCCCAAGTGCAACGTTAATAAAACAATCAATCGATCGATTCGATAGTGTGTTTGATACAACCAAGCAGCTCTTTGTTACTCTATATCCCATAAAATCAATCAATCAACCGCAACAGTAATGAATGAAACACACACTCGTATTGAAAACATTCTCAAAAAAATTTGCTTAACAAATTTAGATCTTATAATTTTCGCAGACGAAAGTACCATCATGTGCAGAATATAAATAGGAAAGTATCATTGGAATATAAATGCCATCTTCTTCTTGATTGACCGATTATTAATGTCACATTTAGCGGCAACACGAGAATTTAAGACGACGGTCCTCATAATTTTGTACATCAATCGAGTAACGAGGATGGCACCTGAACTATATGCTCTCCCTATGTCCACACGACACCACACGGGGGACTTGGGAACTCTCAACCATATTCAACATGCACCAGCCGTGCTACACCTCGGGTCCTTTGTGGCATCAGGGCTCGAATCCACGACTCGACGAAAACGTCGACCGTGAGTCCATGACCATGACTACTTGGTTAACGCGGACGCATTCATCACCTTATTTTATGCAAACACTCAAATTCATATTTTAACGAAATACGAACAATCGATTTCCATTGGAATAATTTCAGGTAATACATAAATGACATGAGATTCATTGGGGGGAAAAAAAAACTTCAGCTAAAAAGGACATGGAGTCTTGCAATGGAGCACTTGTCTCATAGGAAAGAAATATAATTGTTAGAATAAGCTTTCAGAAAATTTGTAAAAAGCATCGTAAATCTTAGTACAATAAATTGCACACGCAATTACGATTCATCCTACATTCAAACTTTATTCACACTCTTTTTTTTTTTTTTTTTTTTTTATCTAGATACAAAGTTATTTTCGAGATAAGTATTCCAAACCTTTATTAATGCAGTGTGCACCGCTATTTAATGTTATCACTTTTGTCTCTAATAGTTCGTATATTAACTCTTATAAAGGTTCGTGCAGGTTTTAACAATCGTTTATTTTTTTAAAAAATAAATCAGAAACAAAGATAGAGTTAAATAAACGCTGGGTAAAAAAAAAAAACTTGCAGCATTGGATATTGGTTTTGGTTCCATCGGCCCGGGAACTATATTTATCCAAATTGCACCAAACATTAGTTATTTACGAAAAAAGAAATGTATACCCGTGATCTGCTCAAAACTTTTTGAATTGTAAGAAAGAAAGAGACATGGAATAAGGAGAAAGATCGAAAATAGAGAAAGTTCGCCAGAGCATTCCGGAGGCGCCTCATCTTTGTTTACCATCGTCTTGATGAAGAGGAAAGGTCATTTGGGTAACTAAAGATTGAATAAATTCCTCACTTATCCATAGAAAGTGCTCTCAACAGAACTTGTCTAAAAAAAAAAAGAAAATTTAATTATATAAATGCAGCTGTCAGATATTTTTTTTTATTAATAAATGTAAGTACAATGGCATCTACACACCCACTTACGCTCTGCTCCATACGCGGATATTTTTCCTACTTCGTTTTGGCCCCTCTTGATAAAAAGTTACTTTCGTACATCTACTCTAATGCTTTCTTAATGCAGGGCTTTTATAGACTGCTTATTGCTATCAATAGTGTAGTAAGTAGTTACTATCCCTAAAGGCTCATTTATTATCTTTTTATGAAAAAAAATTACATTTGTTATTTGTTTTAACAAAGAATTCAATAACAAAAAAAAGAAAGAAATTAAGACATAAGGTGTATATATATATATATATATTGCAGCATTGGAGATTGGTTGGTTTTATTGATCTATCTCCAATCTTTTATTTTAATGACGTAGGGGATCATATTTCGCGAAATTGCGCCATACACTGGTTAGTTTATGAGAAAAAATGTTTACTGGCGATCTAGATAAAACTTTGAAATGTAAGAAGAGTAGAAATAGGTAAGGAAGGGGGGGGGGTCAAAAAAAGAATCGAAATGCTATATCTTAAGTTTTAAAAAGGTATTAAGGAAATAAGTTTGAAAGGTTTTACAACCCCCCCCCCTTTTTAAAGAGACAAAAAAAAAAAAAAAAAAAAAACGATAATAATTTTAACGAAAAACCGAATACAACAAAACAAGTTATAATTTTTTTTCCTTTGGTGCAAGAGATGTTTTTAATACAACTCGCGTGACTCCAAGATTTTTTAAATAGAAACTTTCAATGTTTCATCCATTTACGTGATCTCCGTTTGCGTTAATTCATATTAAAGTGTTTGAGCTACCAGAGGGGATTATTATATGATACGTGAAAGCACACATTCGGTGATAACTTCGTAACTGCGTAAACGTATCTTTAGTTCTGTATCGAACATTTATAATGAATTTAAGAAAATTCTGAAATCAAAATAAATAATGGCTTCAAAGATGAGAACATTTTCATTTCATTCAAGGTTCCATTTACATGCTGTTGTCCAGATCAATTACTTACTGCGATGAAAGCTCATAGGGTACCCGTGTTAGGTATAGAAAATGGGCTTGGGATAAAACTAATTGAACATTGATCGTTTTCCATTTGTCTGAAGGGTTCATGAGTATGAAGCTCTTTGCATCCCTAAAATCATCTCCATAGCTTTTCTGGCCGATGAGACCATCTTTAATTTCTTTGTATCAGATTCAACGGAAGCAGTCTTTGTTTAGATTATTTCTTGGTTTCGGTACATAGTGATGAATCCGAGTCTAATTCATGGTGACTACTTGATAGAAAAAGGACAATTCTGCAAGGCACAAATGAAATTTTGATTTGGCAGCAAATAGTTTTCAAATTAAAACTAATCAATAAATCAATGCAAAATTTGTTTTGGGACCGCTTAACAGATGGTAGCACATATTGATTACACCAACTTGCTGCAGCAATACTTTCTGCTTTTAAACACAGGTGGTTTTTAGCCACTCTCGTATACTTGCTCATTATGCATTTTCCATCCCCAATTTTTTGGTTTGGGGAAATGATTAATAGATATGTAGAATTAATTGATTATTAATAAATTGACACTGGATAAGAAATTATTGATTATTGATAAATCGTGACACTGAACTAGGATTAATTGATTAATGGTCCCGTATGACAAAGTAGGAAACTGTGCTTCGAAATGCTAAGAACACCAAATTAAGTTTCTCGTCAAAGGACGCCTGAATATGTAATTTGTATTTATTCAATGATTCAACTAACTCAAATTTTATTTATCAAATTGCTTTGCTCAATTAGAATTGTAAAAATTATATTTATAAGTATAAAATTTCTTAATTTATATATTTTTATGTTTTCATGCCATATTAACAGAAAAATGTTTTCCACGCAAGTTTTCGTAACATTAGTAGGAACGTTTTTTATCGTATATTTTGATATTTTTCTGAGACATATATTTTAGAACATTCTTTTTTACTTTTTTTTAAAATTTCGTGAATCATTTTTATATGATTCATGCATTTTATTCTACTTAAAAATTATATCGCTAGTATTTTTTCTACGAAAAAATCGTTATTGTATCGAGCATTGTTTTATAGATACGATCCGACAAGTCTTAACTTTTATAATAATTGCTCTCCGTATTTTGTGGACTTTTCAAATAATATTTTTGGGACTTTTGTTAAGTACCCTCGAACGCAATTTTATGCCATGAAAAACGCAGAAACTTTCATTCGTTTATAAGAGTAAAAATAAAAGCTAAAATTTGCCTCTTTTTAAGCTATGTATGTAAATTAATGCTGTAGTATTTTTTAAACAAAAAATTAGATCATAAGAAGCAAATAATTGTAACAATTCCTATTATGCCTGCATGAATTTAAAAATATCTCTGTTCTCAGAATCAAGGACTAATTATTAAAAATACAGTTGCTTTTCCTTCCAAATAAGATAGTAAGAAATAAAAAGAGAAATACAAAATTTTAAAAGATTCTGGAATAAAAGTAAAACAATAACGTCAAGAGTAAAATTAGCACTTGTAGTATTCTCAGGGGGATTGTTTCTTTTATAAAAACTTCTAACAAAAATCATATAAAAATTATTAACTACGGACTTAGCCATTTTGAAATTCAGTTTATTTAATTGATTATCTATAATATTAGTGATTTAAATATACAGAAAAAGAATTAAATACTCCATTAAAAAATTCAGAGGTTAATTACATTAAAAAACGGAAGAACAGAAGATTTATTACCCTTGATATGAAATTAATGCAAATATAATATATAAAGCTCATTATTTGAAATCTGCGTGATGAAAATAAATAATTTTATTTTTCAAAGTAATTACAAATTCACTTGAAAATTACTAAATTAATAAATACTTTACATAAATATATCATTTCGTATAAAGTTTATTTCGCATTTTAGATCCAGAAGTTGTGCTTTTTTTTGTCTTCTTTGTAAAGGATTTTTCTGTCTTCAGTTCAATAATTCAGCTAAATTTTTGTTCTGGGTTGGATTGAAATCAAATAATTATATTTTGTAATATTTTGGTAATATTTGCAAATTTCGATAAATATTATAATGGGTAAAAAAATATTACTGAAACAACTCATTGTGAAGAAGTTAGACAAAAAATTACAATAATTTTACAATATATATATATATATATATATATATATTTAAATTGTAAATTTCATAAGAACATATCTGATCGGTTATTCAAATATAATTTTTATACTTTTTAAAGTTATGTAAGATTTTTGCAATTCTCGTTTTAAATTTTATGAATTTCTTAAATTAAATCAGTTATTCAATACGATTTGAGACTTACAATTAATCGATGTAGTGGACGGATTACACAACACAGATGCATGGAATTTCTTACAAAAAATCTCTGGTTGCATTTAGAAACCCTTTTTTCTAAAAGATTCGAAATTCTCTAGATTTTTTTCTCTCTAGAATTCGCTCTAGATTTTTTTTTAGAAGTTAATGTTAAAGTGACCGATAAAGTAAATTTGTCTTCACCACGCATAATTCTGGTGCATATTACGTTACAGGACATCACTGTTTTAGTTGCTTTTGATGATCTATTTTTAATAGATTTTCTTTAACTCACATTGTAACTTTGTCTGGTTCAAAACTTTAAAAGCTTTTTCTCACATTTTAAAGCCCTCAAATGAGCTGAAATTTTCAATACACGTTTGTTTTGAATGACAATCCGATAATTTAATTATAATCAATAAAAACCATTTGATTTAAACTAATTATTTAATGAATTAAATTTTACGCCAAGTCGTCAAATACGTCTTTTAATAATTTATCGTTTGATTTAATTTTAATTACATTTAGCTTAACTGATTCACATAATGCTTAATTGAACTGAAACTTTTTACATGTATTTATTTTAGATGATAAATTTAATAAAGGTCAAATAATAAAATAAATTATTAAAACTAATCATTGAATAAATTCAACTTGACTCAACGTTCCCTTTTGCTCTTAAAATTGAAGGTATAAAAAAATTATGTTACGCAAAATGTGCAGTTTGAAAAAACAAATCATGTTCAAAATATTCGTTTTTTACTAGTATTATTTTGTCTTTAAACTGTACCGTATAGTAACTGCCGGCGCTTTAACTATTGGACCTGGTTTCACATCGTGATCTCATTTTTAGTCCGCTGGGTTTCTATTCTTTTCCCCAAAAAACTTCGATTTATGGAAAAAAAATTATTTTTGGATTTATTTTATTGAAATTAATTATTTTCCTTTTTTAATTATTTTCCTTCACTTCTTTAAAAATTTTCTTGATTAATAGAGTTGAAGCGATTCTTTTGTATACTTTGAGGCCTAACTCTCGAACAAAACGTCGCAAAATTATGATTCTTGCTCTATCTGAGAGATTTATGTTCAAAGTGAAAATATCAATTAGCAGGAAGTTGGATTTTGATTTTAAGTTTTAATGGCACAACTACTGAGTGAATTTTTATTTCTCCCTTTCGCTCTGGCATAAGATTTCTGTTCCGCTATACATAGCTCTGGCGCATATTACGTCACAGTATATGTTTGTGGCTGTTTATTATTCTTCATGGATTTTTATGGGGATCGATATATTTATTCTCATAAGTTTGTTCCTAATTTTTTTAAAAAAATTATTAATATGCTTTTATAATATTTTGGTTGAGTTTTATTTTAAATGTTCAACCGATCGGAAAATGGGTACTCCAACTGATATTAATTAAATATAACGTAATTAGAATTCCTATGCACATACTCAAAATCATAAATGCTCATTTATCAAAACAAACATTTATTCATTGAAATAAATTTAGTTGCCTTAAAAAGTTTGTTCTTATACATCTAAAAAAATTTCGTATTACTTATTAATATTGCGACTTCACTTTTCAAAAAAATTATTTTTAATAAAAATGAAATAGAGTATAAAAAAAGGACGTATAATGATCTAATAAAATACTTCTTATTGCTCCTGATGACAAAGGAAAAAACTTAGAACTTTCATATAAAAAAGTTTTAACTCTTAACTTGTTTACAACAGTTTTTCTTTTTCTTGTAGTGAAACTATTTAATCATAATAGCTCCTAGTCAGATTTTATTATATATGCCAAAAAAAATTTATAACATCGTGATGAATAAAAACTTGCGCAAAATAAAATTTTATTATCTGTATTAAATTAAATTAAAATATTTCATGGTTATAGTACAAATATGCAATATTTTATATTTAATATAGTTGAAATGCGGATTTACTCCATCATAAATATTTCTAAAGTTAAAACGCAATGCAATTTCTAAGTAAACGCGCAACAAAAGAGCACAATTTTAAAATGCACAACTTGGAAGAAACAAAAATTTTAATTAAATAACATAACTCCAAATGGATAAATTAATTAAACCAGACTTGTTGAAATACAAATAAATTTACTTGCTAAACTTATAAATATTACTAAATTAGTTATAGCAATCACTATTCAAAACAAATGGTTAAAAATAATTATTGCATTATCCTCAGACTAAAACCTATCTCAATAAAAAGTACTGATAATTAATTTGAAGAATTTTTACATTTTTTTAGAGCGATGAACAAGAAAATATGCATTTTAGAATGAACGCAGACTTGCATCAAAGTTGCTTTTGAAAAATTACCCTTTTAATGTTTCAAATAATTTTAAGAATACCTTTTAAAAGTATACCAACTAAATACATTCAAAGAAAATGATAACCCATAGTCTGAATTAACGAGTTTGTTGATAAGGTAACCATGGTAACGCTGACTTCCTATTTCAAATATTACATCGTTCTACTTCAATAAAAACGCTGCTTTAAAAGTGCATGTCTGTAAAATTTTTACATTATTTCATTATATGAATACACATTGTGCAAGATAAAATGCTATATTTTATGGACCAAACAATATTATTTATTTAATAAATAAACAAGAAGCACATTAACGTTACTACTCTGCTTTTCGCTCGTCATTATATTTGTTCTTCACATAAACATAGTCTTTGGTTATAGTATTTTCAAATATTTTCAATTCTACAGAGACAAATATAATTTTTTAAAATTGAAATTAAATTTCAAAACATATAAAAGTTGAAAACACACAAATTTGATTCTTAGAAAGATATTTTTCTTTTATTTCACAGAAACATTATACAAAACAGAATTTGCATTTTTTTTTTCTCCTAAATCGTGATTTAATAGGAATGTGCTACATTCTAAAAGCATTAGATAAAATAGTATTAAGAGAGAACTAGAATTTTCAATGCATTCGTATGCATATTTCACAAACCGTTGTTATGCAAGCGTTTCTAGTGTGATTTATATGGTACAAAATGATGCAAAATCTAAGAAAAATTCAGCAAACATTTATATTCATGTAATAAAAGCCATCAGAGCAAATGATGAGTGAGAGAGGGTGGGGTTTAATGGTGCAAGAGCCAAATGTGGCTATGTTGCACCAAACAGCAAATAATGTTATAAAAACCAAATGATTCATTATTTGTTTTTTAAACTACTATTGAAAAACAAACACTGCTTTTAAAAATTGTATTTAAAAAAAAGAAATTTTAAAACAACTGAATATTCGACAGAAAGTCTTCGTCTGCATAACATATAACTATATTTATTATATTTAACTATTACTATATTATATATATATAACTATATTTATTATATTTAAACCACAAAATTGGCAGATTTTGTTTAACATGAACTGAAATTATATCGAGGTTTCATTATATTTCTTCTAGTAGCGAATTCCCAGTATAATTCGTATTAATATAGAAAAACAGAAATTGTTTGCTAACTATTGGTTAACTAGAACACTGTTACGGGTTCCCTCGCGTCTTTACCTTTAATTAACTTCTGGGGCTATTTTACTACGATGTTTGAAATGAGAACCTCACCTCGTGAAAGAAGCGTGACAAAAGCAAATTAATTTTAATATTTAAGAAGCGTAGTGAATAGAGTGGACAAAATAGATGAATTAGAAAGATTTATGAGATCACAGTGACGTTGAGTCATTCGAAATTTTCTCTTCACTAACCTCGCGGACTTTTTGGTAATTAAAATTGCATAGAATTACAATTTATTCCCAACCGAAATGAAACCTGAATAGATAAATTAGATGGCAATAGAAAAGGGAAATGAATTGGAGACAGTGATATATAAATGAAACAAATTGAAAGGAAAATGAAAGGAGATAGAAGAAAATGACTTGTTGATAGACATTTATAATTTTGTTTGTTGGAGAAGAAGTCATGGTCTATAGACACACATGAAACAACGATTCGACGATGAACTGCCCGAAATTCGTGTTAATGCTGCAAATAACATCGGTAAAAAACGAGTTTTTTTAACATGGGTTTTCTTTCAAACTTCACACTTTGAGTAACATAATTTTTTATACCTTACATTTTAAGAGCAAAAGGGAACGTTGAGTCAAATTGAATTTATTGAATAATTAGTTTTAATAATTTACTTTATTATTTGACGTTTATTAAATTTATCAATTAAAATAAATACGTGTTAAAATTTTCATTTCAATTACGCATTATGTTAATTAATTAAGCTACATATAATTAAAATTAAAGCAAACGATAAAATATATTATTAAGTTGAATAGATTTAAGCTAAATGTAATTAAAACTAAAGCAAACGATAAATCATTAAATTGAATATTATATCAACTACATGTAAATAAAATTAAAGCAAACAATAAATTATTAAATGACGAATTTGGTGACTATTAGACGACTTGGCTAGAAACTTGGCGTAAAATTTGATTCTTTAAATAATAGTTTTAATCAATTATTTTTTTTATTGAATACAATAAAATTTTCGTAATGTCATCCAAAACAATCGTGTATAGAAAATTTCAGTTCAATTAAGCGCTTTAAAATATGAGAAAAAAAGCTTTTAAAGTTTTGAACCAGACAAAGTTGCAATGTGAGTTAAACAAAACCTGTTCAAAACAGTATTTTCTCTACCGAAACTGCTTACCAGAAGTTAATAAATGTTGCACAAAATGCCAAAATGACTACTAAGATGGAGCCCAGAGACTGTTGGTTGCTGAATCACGATGATGTGATGATTGTAGAAAACAAAGTAAACTCCTTTATCCTGTTAAAGAAGGCTTCAGTACTATGCAGTATTATGTCATGAACTCAGAGTTATTTAACCTACTTCATGAAATCCATTTGACAATTGAACACGGAGGACGTGATAGAATGTTGAAAGAACTTTCTACCAAATACAAAAACATTACACGTCATGATATTGAACTGTACATCCACCTTTGTGAATTTGCTAGAAAAAACAGAAAGGTATTAAAACGGTCATTGTTATGAAACCTATGAATTTTTTCCCAATTTAATTTCCGTTGTCAGGTAGATCTTATTAACTTTCAGTCTCATCTCAGCCAGATAGAGAAAACAAATTTATTATGGTGTACCAAGATCATGTCACAAAACCTCACCACTCACAAAGCCAGGGTAGTATCGAAAGAGCTAATCAAGATATCGAAAATATGCTCTGTACTTGGGCGCAGGTCAACAAACCTGACCGCTAGAGGGAAGGGCTGCGTTTCATTTAATTTATGAAAAATAAAACATATCATTCTTGGATCAAAAGAACATCATACGAGGCTCTTTTTTGCTGCAAACTAAAGTCAGGCTTACAACATCTTTTCTTCCAGAAGATGTCTTAAAAGACACAAATACAGAAAGGCAGCTAGAAAAAGTGATAGAAAGCGTCCAAGTAATGGAAAAAAAGCGAAATTAACCAGATTATGCAAAAAGGACCTGCTTTAGTAACATGGATGAAATTATAGTCGATAGTGGATTAAACCAACGTGATGAACACATGCTTACAAAAAATATTTCTGTATCTGATACATGTTGTGTGTATTTAAAGGAAACGAGTAACTCCCGTGCATGCAAATGTGTCATCAAAAAATTCATCCTTCTGTGGCCATGCTATTCTGAAGATGATGAAATGGTTATTTTGTGTACCCTTTGTTTCAAAATTGAAAATGATATTGAAGGTAAAATAAATTCTAAAATCAATCTAGAAAGACAAGCCCCCCAAAAATAATAATGAATTCGGAAAAAAAAAAGTTCCCACTTCTTTGGAAACTACTGTGCGAATTCCTACTCCTGGCGTCGACAAGGGGCGAGATGATTCGCGCAATATATAGGCAGTTGTGATGAGTGTGACGGAGGAGGGTTTCTTCCGAATTGTAATCTCTGAAAGTATTTTAAGCCAAATATATGCGAGAACACAATTCATTTTACGCCTTAAGAACTTGATTAGAAATGAAGATATTCTAGACCATGAAATTCCTCTCCGGTCAGTTGCAGTTGCTCAGTCTTTAGAAGTGGCCAAAGATTCCTCAAATGTACGTGTGAAACAAAGTGCCAAAATATGAAATGTTTCTGCGTGAAAAATGTAATGAAATGTAATTCAAAATGTCATTCAAGCCTATCATGTTGCAACAAGGGGGTTAGTTTTTATTTCTTATTTTTTATATGCAAATTTTGTTTTCCTTTATAAGAAAGACGTAAATTTTGTTTTATACAACTTTCATTTTTCTTTACGTATTTTGAGTAAATTTTTGAACGGCACTCTATAATTATTTTTTCCGAATAACATTTGCATTTTTGAGGAATGTACGTCATTTATATAAACGCTTTATCGAGACCTTTTTTCATATTACAATGCCTTTAGAAAGTATGTAATAACTCTCATATTTCATACATTGCCTAAAATCACCGTGCCTTATATGCAATGTCGGCTTTTCATACATTGCCGGTAACATAAATAATACTTATTTGTACTTTGGAAATATTTAATATAAAACATTTTGAGTTTAAGTTGTGGTTTTTAAAGAAGCTTTTTAATCGAGGAGTGATGTATTTATTTTATTTTCACATGAGAGGGAAGAAGATACATCAATTGTTTGGTTAGTTTTATTAACGTCTGACTAGAAACAACACGAGGGCGATTGGCAACGGACCTCGTAGTTTTGAACCTTGGTCAAGTGACGAAGACGACACCTGAGCTGGCACCTCCCTCTCCTAATTTCTACACCCCGTCCTTGGGGGGACTTTGAGCCATGACAGATTTAACGCGTATCAGACCCAGTTACAAGGTGGGTCTTCAGGTGGCATCAAGGCTCGAACCTGCGACTCTTCGGAAACCGACGTCCACGAGCCTGCTGCCATAACCACTAAGCTGACACGAGCGCAGATACATCGGAGAAAGTGTGAAGGTCACACGCTCATTGATAATTAAGAACCTCACCCCCATTGATAATTAAGAACGAAGTGACAGAGAATTTTCCATGCTTGTTTCACCAGGGAAATTGAATCAAGAATTAAACAGATCACATGGTAATAGATGTAAAAATTTCTAGATATTTCAAAAGGAGTCTGAGGGGTCAGGTAGGGAATCTCCTTATCCCTTCAGAGCGTGGGAAATACTGATTTAAGCGTTTTTGGACATCACGTGATCACATAAATGAAAAGATTAAAGGGATGGGATCAAGAAATAACGATGAAAGTATAACTATGGTCGATAAAATACAGGATAAATTAAGAAATTAATTAAATATCTAAGGGAAATCATTGCACACGCACTCGTGTATATATATATATATATATATATATATATATATATATATATATATATGCAGCACTCTCTCAGTAATCCAGTAGATATCGGACCAGATATCGCAAGAGTACAAGAAACGTCGGATTACTGGAAAATCTCTTATAATAATGCAATTAAATAATTAAATCTCCGTATTACTGTTTAAAATTTAATACAGTACGAGCAAATAAAGTTTCAAACTCACGAAATAGCTAAAATTACAAAAAATTACTGTTTTGCATTGATTATCTACATAATTCCACTATTGTAGAAGACCAAATAGTCTTCTGTGATATGTATGCTTGTGTAAACATGAACGTTTTCCATTTCAATGAAACCTTGTATAAGTCCTTCAAATTCCCAGAGAAATTAATACCTCTCGGAGTACTGAATCAGGGTTGTCCCGGGACCCTGATTTGGATCTAAAATTCCGGGATATCTGAGATGGTGCTGCCATCTGTTAAATCAAAAGTCGGACTTCTTTCTCTGGAGCCTAGGATCCTCGGATGTAATGAAGCCGCAACCCTCAATTCCTGGCCATGACTCGTAATATTACGGCTCATGGTCTTGCTGTAATCATACTGTCCAGCAAAGTGATATAAGCAACTACAAAACTCTGTATTAATGTTGGAATTATTTCCCATACTCAGAAAGTGTCGATTCGGTGTCATGTTCTTTAACATTATATGTGAAGACAGCTTTTACTTTTTATTTAAATAACAACATTCTCGCAGGATTCGTCGTAAATTCTTTCTACCTCACATGATGCGTCTCCCTCAATAAAACGACCATACATAATATCGCGCAACGACCGTTTTCTTCCCATCATTAAGACGACACAGCCGCAACAGCTGTTTTTCTTCGGCTAATAAACTCGAACCACCAACAAAAAAAATCTCAACTTAGAACCCCCTCTCTCATGGATATTACTATTACCCATCAGATATCCGTCACTTTTCACCGAAACCGATCTTTTTTTTTTTTTTCTCACGGCAGACACAAAATTCAAAACATTTGAAACCCGAGCACACAGTCATTAACATTCCCCCTGAAAAGGATGACTCAAGAGGAGGATTTTTTGGATATTTTTGTAAAAGTTTTGAAGGCGGCTTCTTTTTGAGTACCTTCCGAATCAGTTCTTCCTCTGTCATTTGTCGATGCTCTTCAGAAATAGACATCAATTCATTTCTCTTCCAGAGGAAGCGACGAGGGTGGAGCTTCCTAATTGGATGGATCCGGTGGAGGCCCCACAAGTAGTTTAAGCGGGTCCGCTGCGGTATGGTTCAAAGTGAGGTCGCGGTTAAAATATCGTCAGTGTTTTTTCTGGGAGATAGATTGTATCTTAATTTGGGATGTGGTTGTATGGAGAGATGCTGCGGAATGAAGATGTAACACGATGAGAATTTTTGAAAATTACGGAATATCCTTAGAAATTTCGGTGGAATGGAAGTTTATTGCACATGTGTGTGAGAAAACTTTCAAAAATAGATACCCCGTTTATATTATCTTTTAAATACAAATTAATTAATGAATCGATGCTAAGATATTCTCAAAATTTATATAGTTAATTATCGAGGGTTCTATTTCTTTTTTTAAAGCTGAGCTGGTCCTTTAATTACTCTGTCTGTTCATTTTTTTTATCTAAAAATGTTTTCAATAATCGTAAGATATTCGTTCTTGTTTTTATTGTTTCGATGGATGTTTGGTTTTGTGGGACATAGAGCAACAAAGGTTATTATACCCTTAGTTTGACTGCTTCATTTAAAATGATTCTATTCTAATACATCGATTATTCGAGACTTGATTGGAAAAAAATTCTTCCGTGAAGGTAACCTTATTGTTTATCTTTCAATTTTCACAATTCTTGTTGTATCTTAAAGCTACGTGTCGTCTAGATAATGCATTATTCATTTTTTTGACATCGTTCCCATCTCTTTCCACGCACCAACATATAACTGATCGAGAAAATCCTTCAGAGAAGTATTCCGTTGGTTGTTATCGACACCAGGTTTTTATATCACAATCCATCTCGTCTTCGAAACGAAAGTTATATTCCTCTTACCCATGGGAAGAGGTAGATGTCTCAAGGGACAGTGATACATCGCTGATTTAACCCCATTTCTACATGGGTTGCCATCTTTTTCAATTCTTAGTCCATTACCAATATATGGGGTGAATGTATTATACTGCTTTTAAGTACAACGAGAATTATGATCATTAGGTACGGCAGTACAAGAAATATAATACTTGGGTTTCATAAAAAAAAATATGGCCATGGTAGCATAACTTTTCAATCAATTCTATTACTTCTTCCATCAAGTCCTAATTTTTTATTACCATAATTGTTTTGACCAATATGCTATAAATTTAAGTGAGCTGCATCTTCTAATGTTATATATAATACAGTTGTTACATATGGTTGAGAAGAGAAAATAGGAGATTTTAAGGTCGGTACATCATTGCACCTGGTATTATAGCAGTTCACGCAAATCTAACTTTAGGTACGAGTATATCGAATTCGAATCTACGAGTAAATGTTAGCTCGTTAATTAATTTAGCTGCAACTTCATTTACTTCCTTCTTTCGTTGATTGTTTCCTATTATCTCTGAACGAGATATACTTTCATTGTATTTCTCAAGCCGAGAACTTTATAAAATTAGATTAGTTGAGTTGGAAAGAAGTATTTAATTCCTCAACTGAACCCCATGAGCGTTCGAACCTTCAAACTGTGAATTAAGTTGATGAAATATAGAAAATCAGTCATCATAATTTTGTCATTTTGAATTATGAGAATGCAATTACACACACTGCGAAATTCCGAATACATCCAGCGAAATTTACTTACAGTCCCACTTAGAAGTTTACCTTCTTAAGTACTGGAATCATGAGCCAGAGGTTATCATATCTACCTTTTTTTCTTTCCTATTGGGGTTACTGTCTTTGGTAAATACGGGGACGTGCCTCTGAAATTCCCAGAGATCCTACATAATCTATGACCCTCCTTCTTTTCAACCATTTTTTCCTCCCATCTTTCTAATGTTTAGATGATAACTATACATTGTTTGGCGCAGCGTAGCCAGATTTGGCTATAACACCATAAACACAATCTTTCACTCACTCATTTTAACCACAATCAGATGACGATACCAACACCCAAGCCCATATTACTCTCAACATCTGCCCCCAAGATGAGGATTTCGAGCCTCACTTGATTTAACGTACATCAACCCCTCTACACAACGGGTTTTAAATGATATTACTCGAACATACGGCTCGATTGAAACATGGCTGATCACAAGCTCGATACAATAACTACTCGAAGTTGTGCGGCTTGTTGAGCTTTTGTATGTTTTATTAAACTTTTCCGGCTGCCTATATTTGACAGACACAAAAGTTCGCTAATCACAGTCAGTACGCCTTGCCGATTTGGAACAACAGAAAAATAACGAAGTAGAACTGCTGAATTGATCTCTCTCTCTCTCTTTTACCAAAATATAGACTTAGAGAACCGGGACATGTTAACGTCCATTAATCCCACTACATTGCAGTCTTCGAAAAGACAAGATCGCTTATAGTTCGTAACTACGGCGGCCCGAATTAAGCATTTAAATTTAACGAAGAATGAAAAGGTTGATAAGTTAAGCAAATTGTTAAAGAATAAACAATATTTTTAACTTACAAATTTTTTCCCCTTCATTAACCGTATTAAACTCGTCGGTTCGTTTAAATTAACGTAACACTGGAATCAGTTTGAGGGCTATTGGCGACGAACGTTGTAATTTTGAACCAAGGTTAGGTGACACAGACGACAACTGAACAACACCCCTTTCTATTAAACCGGAAACCTGTTTTCCAGTTTGTATCGTACTAACGCATAATTTGAATAATAATCATAATGAAACTAACTCTTTTATATGGTTTTTCAGGGAATTGAAATGAATATTATTAACAAAGTTCACGTTTTAAAAGCGATGTAAAGTGTCGCACAGTGCGGTGCCAGCTCAGGTGTCGACCTCGTCGTTTGACCGTGATTCAAATTGAATGTTTATTGAAGCCAAATTTGAAAGAAACACGCAAGCTATTGGCGGCGGAACTCGTAATTTTAAAACTTGCTCAAATTGCGAAGACGACATATGTCACAGCTAATGTCTTTCCAAGCTTCCACACCACGCCCTTAGGAATGACAGTAGCTCAAAATTACAAGTTTTGTTGAGTGTGTCAGACAGAAATGGAAAACGGGAAAACTTTCAATATAAACAAACATGCAAACATTTTGATAAGGCATAATAGCGTTTGTTGCTTCACAACTCCTAAAAATCAATCAAGATAGTTTTACTTCATTTTATTCTGGAACTTAACAAAACAAAATATGACTTGGGGGTAGATTTTTGCCCGTTAGCGACCGTCTAATCTAAATATTAAAAAAGAGAAAGTTTAGTACAAAATAAACTAAGTAATTAAAAATTTAATTAATTTGAAGTGCGTAAATATAGATTCTTTCATTTGAATACTTGATGATAAAGAATGGTTATATAGAGTTTAATTTATACTGGATCTAATGATTATCCCCTTTAAAATAATCCTATTCATTTTTGTTTGAACATTTCAGGAGCTCAAATGACGCACATGTACGCGAATCGAATATCACGGACAATGCCTTCCTTCAGAATGTACTTATAACTAAAATAGAAACATTTACATAGATAAATGAATTGTATTTCTTATTCAAGTATTCGGTAACTTATATTAAGACAATGCCTTTTATTAAAGTTTTATCTAAAGTGTGATGTGTTCAAATTGTTTTATTTTTAACAATTAATGGTTTACAGTCCTCTAGTTCCAATTTCAACATTATTAAACAGGCATGTTTGTATATTTTCAAATTAATAATATTTTCATTTATTTTTCTTCGAATGACTGATAATTTTTATGTAGCTGTTTTATTTCAAAAATAGCACTTAGTCAATAGAAAATAATAATCGTCTGTATATTAGCCATCCAAGGGGCTATTGTTTTTGTTGATCACTTTTGGCGAACCAGATCACTTTTCATTTTTTTTATCGTTTGCTTCAATTTTAATTAAATTTAGCTTAAATACATTCAATTTAATAATTTATCGTTTGCTTTAATCTTAATATCGGTAAAGTTTACTATTGTCCATTTCTCGATATTTTATCATTTACTTTAACGCTTATATTTAATTAATTTAATAATAACTATAAAAAAGCGCACTTTGGGTGGCTAAATCTGTTCTTTGTAAGACTTTGCATAGAACATTTTGCTTTTTGTTTTTCGTTATTATTACTGAAATTTTTACCTCCCATCTGGAGATGACAGCGGTTGCTGAGTATTCACCATCACCGACTCGCGGCTTGATGCTCTAAGCCCTCCCATTGGCTTGGTGTGGAAGTTTCGATGGGGAGGTTCCAGTTCAGGTGTCGTCTTCGTCACTTGACCGAGGTTCAAAATTACGAGGTCCGTCTCCAACAGCCCTCGTGTTGCTTCTAAGAGCGATATTAATAAACAATGTCCTTCCCTCCTGGTAAGAAAAGAAGGTAGGAATCACGTTATCATTATTGACATTTCTTTAAAATTGCGATTGCTTTTTAGAATTTAAGGCCAGCATAAGAAAGGAATACTATTTTAAATTACATGTCTTCTGAGATCTACAGCCTTAATATTAACTCATCTGAATTTTTACTGAACTCAATGACGCCAAAATGTTACACGAAACGGTTTAAAAACTAAAGAAGTATACCTTTTTTAAAAAAATTTAAAACAACTAAAATTTATGTAACTCTCAGATTAAGAGATATTACAAATGGAAACTTCAGCTTTAGATTAATAGAATAGCTAGTGACTTGACAGAAGGGGAGGAAGACAGAATGCAATTTAGAAACTCGAATAACTAAAAAATTATCCTAATTCTGACTTCGATGTATTACATATAAAATCCGCATTAGGCACACAATGGAGGTTGGATACATTTGTTCTTTTAGGGAATAGTGAAATTCGCAAGATCAGCGTCTGATCTCGAGTTTGTCTAAAAACACCTTTATTTTTAAAGCAAGATAATGCAGTTCACCTCAGCTCTTGTATAATTTTATAAACAAAAAGGGAACTTAGGCTTTCTGGAAGAAATAAAATCGTTGGAACAGAATTAAATTACTTGGAAAAGTAAGCACTAATAGGAAAATAACTGAATATTAATGAAATTCGTGCAGTTTTAGCACATACTCGTATATTTACTTATGAGAATGCGTCTTTAATATTTTGAAAAAAATATTAAATAATTTTTACTTTAATATTTAAAGACAAAAATTCATTTATTATTAAACTATAGAAGACGAAATACAAAACATATTTTTCATAATAAAAGACCATTGATTTAAACGAAAAATTAGAAACTTCTTTCTCTGTATTTGTTAGTAAAATCAAAATATGATATTGGTACTGTGGTGGCCGCGGTAGCCTAGTGGACACGGTAGTGGTATCGCAGTCGGCGGTTTTTATCGAGTCGTAGATTCAAGCCTTGATGTCACTAAAGACCCACCGCTGATGCTCGTTAAATTTGTAGTGGCTCAAAGTCCTCCCGTTGGCGTGGTGTGGAAGTAGGGAGAGAGAGATACCAACTCAAATGTCATCCTTGCACTTAACCGAGGTTCAAAATTACGAGGTTCGTCGCCAATAGCCTTCGTGTTGTTTCTAGTGCGACCCTAATAAAACCAAAACAAACGAAACTTCTCTAGGTCAGTCACAACTTCATTTACAAGGAATCTACGCTTAAATTATCACTCTGATGTGATTATATATTAACAAAACGAATCTTTTATATTGAGATTTTTCCGACCAGGGCAATTAATGATAACTTAAACATCAGATAGAGTTTAGTTTATATTATTTAGTTCTGAGACTGTCCTAACCGGTCGTGGTAGCTGATTGGTTATGGCTGGCATTATTTCAGTTTAGTCATGTATTGGTGTTCTGATGTCATTAAAAACCATTTTGTTGAAGGGCTGATGGCCGTTGAACCTTCCGGGGCTTAATGTCATAATGCTGTGCGGGTGTAGAAGTGTTAAAAGAGTGGAATCCCAGCTCAGATGTCATTCTCGTCACTTCCCAGAGGTTCAAAAATACAAGAATCTTCACTGATTACCATCGTAAGAAACGTTAAGCGAGATGTTAAGAAGCGTTCAGTCAAAAATTAGCTGCCCTATTTTTACTCAATTCAAACGTCTTCAAAAAAACAAATTTTTCCATAGTGACTCAACAAATACATATTTTTGACAGCAAATGGAGTTGCTAAGGAAAACTGATATAACCATTGCGGGTTGTAATCTGTTAAACGGTGCCAAAACAAATTTGACACTGATCAGTAGGTTAGTTATGATTGGTTCCGCTTCAATATGCCACTATCGATGAAACCTAGATAGATCCTTATGCACCAGAAACCAAGCAGCAATGAAAGTTCGGGATTGCTTCGAGTGATTCAGCTCCAAAGAAGGCAAAGAGGATCTCATTGGCTGGAAAAGTTATAACTGCGATTTTTTGGGATACGAAAGGCGTCATACTCACGGATATTTCAGGAAAAAGGAAAAAAGATCAATGGATAATACAATAAAGAGTTACCCCACTCCTAGCACTGATACTTTTTGAACCACCTTCGCACGCCTCTTAATTTTGTGCTATAGGAGAATTGTAAGATCAACACCGGAACTGATATTCCATATCCACACCACGCTACCATTGGACTCTGGTATGATAAAATTAACATGCGCCCACCCCCGTCGCTCAGCAATCACTTACATAAAGGTCAAACAAAAAAAGATACAGAAAAAATACCCAACAGGATACCACAGCCTCATCAGAAGAAAATAAATTACGTTAAATGTTCTCAAATTACGAAATACCGGATTTCATAGGAACAGAAGATTAATAAGAGAGACGATCTCTCTCGACTGCCACACAGTTCTTGGAACAAACCACATACTGTTTAGCAAATTGTTAAGAAATTCGCGTGGTAATAAATCCAGCTCTCTTACAATGGACTGTAACTCAGATAGAGCTCTAACGGACTTCACCGGAACATTTTAGACGTATTCTGTCAAATCAGTTCTTAATGTCTAGATAAACTTTCGAAGGATACCGTTTTAACTGTAAGAAAATCGTGACGTTTTAGTATCTATGTATTTTAGCACTGTCGTCCTTAAAAATGAATTGAACTCTCAGAAACCAAGAGCTTTGTTTGGAATTGAATTCGAAAATACCTTACTCACAGGTTAATGTTCATTTTTCTTTTCTGTTTCAGTAATATGCAAATGTAATTTTACCCTAAACTTGACAAAACGACTTTCCAATGATTTAATAATAACAGATCATTCAAACTTACTTTTATGGGTACACAAATCTTTCATAGAAAGTGTATCCTGCTGGATTTTAATCAATTAGCTTTATATTTTTCTCCGGAATAGTACAAGAAGACATCTACATGTATTCAAATTATTTATTCCTATTAGCAACCTAAGGGGTTATTGTTTTAGTTGGATCACTTTTGGAGTACCAGATCACTTTTCAATTTTTTATCGATTTCTTCAATTTTAATTACATTTAGTTTAAATACATTCAATCTAATAACTTTTCGTTTGCTTTAATTTTAATTTCATGTAGATGATATAATATTCAATTTAATAACTCATCGTTCACGTTAATTTAATTACATTTAGCTTAAATATATTCAATTTAATAATTTATCGTTTGCTTTAATTTTAATATCGGAAAAGTTTACTATTGTCCATATCTCAATATTTAATCGTTTACTTTAATTTTTATATTTAATTGAGTAATTTAATAACAATTATTTCAAAAAAAGTGCATCTTGGGTGGCTAAATCTTTTCTTTTCAAGACTTTGCATATAACTTTTACATTTAAATCTGAATTTTATGACTATTTTCCACCAATTTTCTTATTTTCATAAACTTTTGTCACAGTGTAAAAGAATAAAACAAAATATCTTACTATTAGGAAGTTTTAATTTACATTCAATAATTAAAGAATTTTCACAGTAATTTACCCGTATACCGGTTTTGTTAGAAGAATTTTATTGAATTACCGGTGGTTGAAAAGTCGGTAAATTTGCTTCTTATTCATTAATTGTTAATGTATAACTAGCTGAACAATAAGTAACAAAACTCGGTTTATATCCATGTAGTTACGGTGTTTTCGTTTAATGGGAGTTAAGAGTCGATAGACTTTCTAAGGTCTAAACACTTTCCCCCTCTCTTTTGTTTTAATTTTATTATGAGAACTACAATAAAAATACAACGTAAGTCTAATAAATTAAATTAAATAACCGCCATTATTGCAAAACATTTGGTATAGTTTTAATCGCTGTCGTTGTGAATCAGAATGTTTTAACTTTTTAGATTTCATGACACGTGCTTGTAAGGCGGAATTTACATAATTTTTTCTCTTTTATCTCTACTGCTGGTACTTTTCGCTTACCTATACGAATATTTTAAAAATAAGATCATCGTAACTGAGTAGTCATGACATCGAGCTGGTGATGACGATTATTTCGTCGAGCTACAGGTTCGAGCCTTGATTATACTGATGACTCGTCAGGTAGAGAGACTGATACATGTTAAATCTATTGGAGCTCAAAATCCGCAAAAGGGGCTTGTAAAACTCATATGTACGGATCTTGAAATGTCGACTCAGGTAACGACCTCGTCATCTGATCGTAGCTCAGAACTGCGAGGCAAACAAGAACCGGGTCAGATTTCGACCCTCGACTGCTCTAGGTTTTCGGACAAGCAAAACTTGATCCCTTTTCCATACTTCCACGAATTTACTCGTGGATTAGATCTAACCTCCGGCTAGACCAGTGGAATCAGAAACAACATAATTTAGAAATGAATATCTCTTACTATAACATTTTTAAAAATATATATACATAAAATAAAAATGCAAACAAAATCATGTCCGATTAAAAAAAAAATTAGAGTTTTATTTAAAAAAAAAAGGCTAAGCTTAACTTTTAGAGAATAATACATAAATAATACTACTATACTATGGAACAAAAATACTTAAATTCACTTAATACATAAGAAAACTCGATTCAAATTATATTTCTTAAAAGATATTAGCGATGAAACTGTTTTTAAGAGCGTTAAATGTTCTTTGTTTTCATTTTTAATAAACATAGCTAATGCTTATGTAATTTATTGTACTAATTTATGATAAAGGATAAAGCAACATTTACTTAGCTGTTACCTGAGAGAATTATGATAAATTAATGCTTATTTTTTTTATCTCAGAAATATTCGTATTTAGATCCCCTGTACGAGGGTTTTGACGACCTACATCTGAGCCCGATGAAGTAATAAGGACGTTTAAGACAATATCCTGCGGGCGAGGTAGCCTAGTGGTCACAGTCGCGAACTTGCACTAGGCGTTGTTTCTGTCGCTGCGCTAAAACCCAGTCGCTGAAGCCACTAAAACCTCTGCAATTTAACGTGCATCACCGGAGCTGATGCACATCGAGGCTCCAGGTTCTTCCATTAGTGTGCTGTCGAAGCTTGGAGAGGGAGGTTCCAGATGTCATCCTCCTAACTTGACCTAGGCTCTAAGTTACGAGAGGTATAATTACAAAAGTCCTTGTGTTGCTTCTATGTTCGACGTTAACAAACAATCAAACAATCAATCGCGAGGCAATATCTTTAACTTATGACTTCCACGCTCCTCGACGTCAGAATTTTGAGATTTAATTGAAGTCAGCTTGAAATATCCTTCATTATAGACCACGATGGATTTTGTAAATTAAGGACTCAACTCTTATATAGCTGATTAAATAACTTGTAAATGTTACCACATGGTTACCTCCATTGTTATAGCGATTTACTTGAATTCTTTTCTTTCGTTTTTATTTAATTCCCTTACAATCAAAAGTGGCTCTATAAATGCCAGTATTCATTATCAAAATACAAGCTTAATGATTATATTTTAAGAAGAATTATTGTTTAACTAAATATTTCTCTACGATTAGCATAATAATAATTTATATAGGATTTTGTAATATATATTTGAAAATACGTTCATGTCAATAATATTCCTTCGACAAAAAAAAATGACTGACTGTTATAAATTTTTTGAAAAACGAAGGTCATGACCCTACATTAATTTGATAAATTTGAAAACACAACATGTTATAAGTGATTGCGACTTTCACACAAAGCTTTGACAACTTTTTCGTTCACAAACTTTTAAGAAATATATAATTTTAACTATTTCATTTGAAAAAGTTTGCTTAGTTACCTGAAAACCATGTAAATGCTTAACTGTGTAAAAAAAATAAGATAAATTTTCTTTCCTTGTCAAAATCCGTTGCCGCCGTATCAATTCCACCATGATACCCAACTGTCCTAATTATACTCGGAACTGACCAAAATTAATCCCTTTTACAGACAGCATCCCATCAAGTAAAATAAATTACTCCAAAACTAACTCCAATAAATTTTGAAGACCAAATGACCAACCCCAGAAAAAAAAAAAAGGCCCAGTAGTCAGATCAACATTTTCTCCGTTCGACCGGAAGAACTTACCAGGGAACACCTCAATTCAATCTTGATCCAAATTTATTAGGTTGGTTTTAAGACCCGTACTAAGATATGACCACGCCATTCACCCCAACTAGACACTGATAACCGATTTAAACCATTTAATATAGCGCCCCGGCGGAAGCAATTACTCCGCCCTTGCCTAAATTCCTTAAGCAGCCCCATCAAACCCACCCCATGCAGTTCGATCTCCCTTTTTCTAAAAGGTGATATCAAGCGGTCATTTAAAGTCTCCAACTTCGTATATATCGATCAGAACCGGTCCCCCAGGGTAGAGCCTACGTTCTAAATTGATTTTCAGGAATCGAGCATTGGGGTGGAGGTGGGATGGGCAGTGTCCAGATAACTTGGGTCCCTTCGCCCCCTTGACCAAACACGGAGATTTTCTATTAAGTCCAAGCGCAATTGATGGGCCCTATACAATTTCAACCGCCGGAATTTTCTTTCGTTCTATCTTTTGGTGCGTTCGGATTTAGGAAGGTGGTACGAAAGAGCTTGAGGGAGGATGAAATTTAATTAATTTCTTCACTTTTTTTTCTTTCTTTTTTCCCTATTTCGTTCTTGGGGAAATGGAAAAAAGCTCATTTTTCCCCCAGCCTTCTCTCTTCCCTTTTTTTTTTTCATTCTTTCTCCCTCTCTCTGTCTCTCTCTCTCTCTAGCTTCCTTTTCTTCGTAGACGTTCTTGGAGAGATTGTTGGTTTAGATTCGTCATGATTTCGTTTGCTTTTGCCTTGGATCTTTTTCGTAAGAATGCCGCAAAAGATGCATCAGCAGAGGAATGATATGAAGTGAAGCGATGAATGAAAATGACGTGTTGCGCCGCTCTCGTGGAATCTCATTAACACGGGGACAAATAATAACTTAGATTATTCGAAGTGGAAATGTATTCGCCGCTTTTTCCCCTAAAAGCTTTATTTTAATAGCTTTTAATTGTTTGAGCAGATTTATAGTATTTAGTTTATAATTTTACTAGTAATTTGACGTAGTGAGATTTTAAAGGGAATGCGTAATATTTATGGAATGTATTTAGTGTTGTTTATTCTTTTGCCAAAAATTAAATAAATATATTCAAAATATAATTTGAAACTTGTTCTTTCCCATTTTCAATTCCTTTTTATTTCACAAAACATACGTATTTCATCCTATTGATCATTTGAAGATGGGGTAATCTAGTGGTCATGGTTTCGAATTTGTGGTCAGCTTTTTTTTTATTGTGTCATGGATTCGAATCCTAATGCCACTTAAGACCCGTTGTGTAGCAAGACTGGTGCAAGTTAAATCTATGGTGGCCCCAAACCTCCCATTGAAGTGGTGTGAAAATTTTGAGGGGATGAGCCAACTTTCGGGTCATCCTCGTCACTTGGCCGAGGTTCAAAATTACGAGCCCGCTGCCAATAATCTTCGTGTTACTTGTCAGTGTGATATTCATAAGCAATCAATCAATCAAAAACCTATTTAGCATTTAGGAAATTTTTTACCTCTAAATCTCAGATATCATTTCAGAGATATCGTTTTTTAATATTACACTGTTTCAAAAATTTTATTTGTAAAATTTATCTGCTCAGAGTTAAAAAAAATTATTTTAACTGTGATGTAGATATGATATTTTTGAACTAAGAAGTTATTATTTAAGATTCTTGTACAGTTTACAATAACAAAGTCTCTTCAGTAAAATAATACAGAGAATTTTTACACAATTATCTTAAACCAATTACGTTTTTATGAAACCTGCAAATGATCTTATTAATGTAATTCAATTAGAATAATTATTAAAATAATTGTTCATCATTCTTTGTGTACAGCTGTATTAAAGGGACGTTAATGATCATATCAAATAATTCTTTAAAGAAAATTCTTAGAAATTCATGAATAAAAATAACTTTCACAAAAGCAACAAGTAAATTTACGATAATTGTAATTATGAAAAATTTGATACAAAAAGGTATTGCATCAATGTATACACTTTATAATTTTGTGACATTATAGCATTTAGCAGAAACAAGAGATCTAAGTAGTTAATTCTCACGGTTGAATTTTTTAAAAATACATTTCATTCATTTAACAATGCGTGGCAGCAGTAACCTAGTGGTCAGGGTTTCGTTCAGTCGCGGGTTTGATCCTTGGCCGCTGATACTCGTTAAATCTATCGGGGCCCAAAGTCCTCCCGTTGGCGTGGTGTGGAAGTTAGGAGATGGGAGCTCCAGCTCAGGTGTCGTCCTCGTCACTTGACAGGGACTCAAAAATACGAGGTCCATCACCAATAGCCCTCGTGTTGCTTCTAGTGCGACATTAATAAAAAACTAAACTCATTTAACAACGCTTTCTTGTTTTAAAGGCCTGCACTTTTTGGAATCACTTTCTAGTGTTTAACATTCACATGCGTTTGATGCTAGCTATTTTGAAAGAACTTCATTTGTTTCTTTTTTAAGAGTCACTCTTGCGTTAATATTTTGAAATACCTTCTACAAATCTCTATCTAAACTCTAACTGAATATTATTTTAAATGCATTAAATTTATGTAAACTAATGACGATAATTTAATTTTGATTGGAGTGAGAAAACTTATTTTAAACAATATATATATATATATAAAATAATGAAACATTCTATAAAATTATCTTATTAGCACATATTTTTAGTTGATTTAGTACGGACTTTGTGCTTTATGTTTTAAATATTAAAGAAAATATATATAAAATTTAATCCAAAATTTATTCGTTTTGAAGTGAGATGTAATTTGAATTAATTTATATAGTTTTTAAAATAGTAATATAATCGATAGAGCATATGTATATTTTCACATAAATTAAAAAGCAAATTTTTGAAAATTTTTTAGATAAATAAAATTTTGTTAATACATTTTGTTATACTCCTCCACGAATATTGAAAACTTTTATTCAACTCTGTGTTTTCCAGTTCTTAAAATGTTATTTAACCAAACTTCATTTTATTTTAAGATATTAAATAAAAATCCTTCAGCTAAGTTTCAATTCTGTGTAATAAATTAAATAAATTGAAGAAACATCTAATATGTAAATATGAAAGTCTATTTGTTTGTCTGTCCTGTATAAATCCCCACCGTTGATCATATCGGTGCAAATTTTTTAGAATGCTCCCTGCGTATGGAAGGAGCCGTAAGAATATACTCCCCCCTCTTTTTTTTTCAAATTTATTTTTGGTGAGCTTTTTCTCGTTTCCTAGGAAAGTGGAGCCGTTATCTGGCGGCTGCAATATTATGGTGAATGATGTCATTAATCTTCCCAATCCAGTCTTGCCAAGGAAACCATAGCTTACCCGTTGAATTAAGCTCCACTCACATTCAATGTTTTTTAGGAAACCACGCCATCTGGTTAAATAGACAATGTTTTAATGACATCATCCAACACAAAAAATTAAAAAATAATACAATTACAACTCCGTATCAACCAAATGAAACATGATTAGGTAATTTTGATGTAGATAAGAAGTGGAGAGAATTGAATTGAGGATGAAGTGACACGCGTTGAAGAAATAAAATTTAAGAAAAGAAAGGGGGATAGAAGATAACGAAAAGCTGATACATATTTATAGATTGGATTGAATCTTCGTAATGAATCATTTGGATTGAAAAGATCCCTAATTAGAGTAATACGAGTTGAAACTATAATAAATTAGAAATGTGTGAATCGAAACGAGTGAATGAAAAAGAATTTTTTTTTAAATATTATTTGCAAAATAAGTAATCGATACATTCTGCATGCAATTTCTTAGAAAACCTCGGCAAGCACACGAAAAAAAAAAATTTTTTTGCATATATTCTTGAAACATTTTTACAATATTTGATATTATTTACTGTTCAATTGTTTTGCTGCCTGACTCTAAGTTTGTGACGTTGGGCTATTCTTGATTTTCTGACGGTTTGGTAATTTCAGTCGCATGCAATGACAACTCCTTGCCAACCAAATGAAACGTGATTAGGTTGATGAAAACAAAAAAAAGTAGTGAAAGAAATTAGAATTAATGACATATAAATGAAATAGTACTGAATGGAAAGAGAAGGGAGATAGAGGATAACGACAAGCTGATAGATGTTGTAGATTAGAGTGAATCATCGTAATTAATCATTTATATTGATAGCAGTTGGAAGTGACCCATAATCAAAATAACTGGAGTCTAATGGGCTATAATCGAGAAGTACTTGAATTATAATGAGTGATTTGGTAAGCTAAGATTTTATTAATAGAACATGAACTAAGGTTAACTGAGTTAAGAGGGAGTCGAGGTAGAGAGAGAATAATCTTAGATATTTTCTACGTTAACGAGCCATAAGTAATAAACTATGTTGTCTTTCTCTTACATATAAATTGGAGTCTTGAACTTTAAGATGGCTATAGAGTGAAATAATGAAGGAAATACGTCGCAAGTTTTAATTTTACATGTAATAAACGTAGTTAATGTATCGAGGACTTTTTTTTAAATTTGTTTGTTTTAATTCTCAATTTTAATTCCATGAAAAGAATTTAAAAAAAAAAAACTACAAAATCTATAGAAATCTTTTTTAAAAAAAGCAAAGGAAAAAACCTTGCAAAGTAATGAAATAATTCCGATAGTAATCGAACAATTTAACGTTGCCACTCCACGAAAATCAAATTGCTTAGTTTCAAATCTTGTGATTACATTCTCATCTAAATGTTCTCTCTCTTTCTTGTATTTTTTACAAATAGAATAACATTCACAACTGAAAACTTCTAAAGAAAACCAGCGATTTTATTCTGTTGCGAACGTTTTACGGCAGCTGCAGATGAAATTACTTAAACGATTTCTTTCCCACTTTTTTTTTTTTTGTCGTTCTTTCTTTCTCTCTCGGCAGCTGCAGCCAACTTCATCGGCTTAAGTGCAGGATTCAATTTCTTGATGCCGACATTAAAATAATTAGAAATTTCAATCGGTAAATTAGCGGAGATACGATTCCACCTCGCGAGGTATTCGTAATAATGTATTTATAGACACACCAACAAAGTAATGAATTTTTGATTTATTGCATGATTTGCTTGTCGAACGCGTTACCGGAATGATACTCTATCTAATCAAGAAGATGCTTCTATATGTCATTTTCTTTTTATCCGCGAATTTTTTATTAGTAGAGCGATATTCTCTCAACTTAATGATATTGTTTTTGAAGCAAATAATCATAGCTCTAATAATAATAAGTGTTTTAATTAAATAAGTAACCTTTGGGTTATGCCTACACTCAGGGAAATTAAAATTCCCATTGTTGAGGTGACTTATGTTAATATGATTCGAGTATGATATCAATCATACTTATGTATGTACATACACACGTATGATATCAATTTTACTTATGTATGTGCATACATACACACGTACACACACATACATATATACATAACTTCTTGCATAACAATAATTCGTTGACAACTCATGATTTCAATGGATATAATGATATTCTTTGTAAATTGCTTGGAGTGGGATTATCCTTTAGATTTTTTAGCGATATTAAGAGGTTTTTATCCTTCTTTAAAACCTTTTTATGTTCAATACAAAAGTTTTTAAAGACACTGTAATTTTTCATCGAATCTTTGAAATTTATGAAATAGCATTCAAACGTAAGCACTTTTTGGGGAGGATCATTTAATAACATACCATCCATAAAAATGATATGCATACACAGTGGAGTAACAATGGGGGGAAATATGGGGATTGTTATCCCTCCCCTCACATAAGGATTATAGTGGAATTTTAAATCTTGAATTTTTTTATCCGAATTATTTTTTGAAAAAATTGTTTCAGAAGAAATTAATATTCGAAGTCCCATACTCCAAGTAAACATTCTTCTTACCACGAAAATAAACTATAAAATTTGAAATAAATTTTGGGATATGAATCGAAATGCAAGAACCCCTTTCCATATGAAAAATTTCTATCCAAGGCCAGGTGCATATGGCATGAATATTGATCTGGAAATATGTGCGTGTGTGTTTTTAATTATTGAAGTGCTGAATAATTGTATAAATACAAATGTATCTTTTATTTTTAACAAATTATTCACTTCCAAGAAGGAAAATGACCTGTGCATTATCATCTTGCGTTACCATTGTGTTCAAAACAATTATCTATGAGGGTAGAACAAAAAGTATCTGTTTTGGACGAAAGATGGCATTGCTAAGGCAAGTTGATGTTACCATTGTGTGTTGCCATCAGTAAAACGTTGCCAAAAGCAGTTTAACATTAAATCTGGGTTAGATTTTATTTGGCGCATTTGCTGGCAAGTCAAAATTATTTTGCTTCCCCATCGAATTGTTATCATCGAATAGACCTGGATTCATCATTGTACACTAGAAATCAAACAAAAATGAAAACAATGGGTTGCTTCCGCCGCTGAATCTTATGGAATGAAGATGAAGAGGGTCGGAAATTGACTGATATATATGTATAGATTGATTATTTATTAATGTCGCAGTAGCAACGTGACATAACCATATAAACATGAATCACAGTCAAGTGATGAGAACATTACTTGAGCTGGCATCCCAAACTGCCACATCCTTCAAACGCGAAAACTTTGAACCCCGCCAGATATACCGCCCAGCAGTCCCACTCAATGATGGATTTTTTTTTTTTTTTTTTTTTTTTGGGGGGGGGGGATATTCATTTAATTGTTTGTTCTGAGAAAAGTAATAACTGATGACTTGTTAATGCAATTTTAATAATAATTCTTATTTTAGTTAAATTATCCTGGATTTCTTATTGCCAAACGAAAGTGTATACTTAATAAAGAAGAAGAAAATTCACACATAACACATTTTTAAAATTTGATAAGACTCAGTAGCTAGGTTTTCAGTAGCTCAGTATTTCTACAGAGGTTTATTAAATCTATTTATAAAATATTTTTATCAAAAATATTTTCATTGAATTCATGTTTTATTATTTTTACCTTTCAATAAAAGGATAAATAGACACTGTTTGCATTGGAAAGAACACGTGTGTATTTAGCAACTGCTAACTTATTTAACAATCCCAATTGGAATCCTTAAGTGTGCATTAGCATCCTGTTAAGCTAATGAAATTAAAATCACAAAATTCAAGCTTAATTTAGTTGGGTTTTTTTCTGTTACAGAGTTCAAAAACTCAAATTTGAAGACATTTTGGGAAAGAGCGGCACATTTTGGCTTTAGCTGCAACAGAGATTTTATAAAAACTGGTACTGACTAAGTTAATTATTAATCACAAAAACACCCTTGCCATCTATATTTGAGATAAGAATGTATACATATTTAATATATTAGTAAACATGCCCCGTTTTTCAAAACAAAAGCAGATTTATTCTTTCAACAGGGAAATTTTCTTGAAGACTACGAGGAATTATTTATTAATAAATTGTTTCAAAAAGTTTCATAAAAAATATCTGAGATCCTAATTATTTCGATTTTTGCTCTCATTAATGCTAAAAAGGAACATTTTCAAATGAAATTTGCATTTTTGATTACCTTAATCGATAATATGTAACAAACATTTTGTTCAATTCATTATACTTAATTAATTTAAGAAAAAAAAAGTTTAGTTTATGTTCAGCAATTTTATTTTAAAAAGATTTGGAAAAAAGAATTTATGGCTCAATACAATATCGTTCAATACGTCATTTACGTACATTTGAAAAAACTGAGAATATTTTAAATAGTCATGTGGCAAGTGAGGTGTGCGATAAATTCTCATGGGAAATCAGCTTTAATTAGTAAAGTGGTTTATTTTCTTGGGAAGTTAATTGTTCTTGTGTTTTGATCACAATAGAAAGTTACGAAATTATTAATTATATAAAAGATTAAAATATTTGCATTATTTATAGTTATGACATTGAAGATTTTTTTAATTCATTAGATATTGAGGATTTAATAAAGGTCATTTTAGTTAATTTTAAAAATTAAAAATTAGCAGTTATATTTCTTGCGAGAAATTTAAATTTCTTATTAATATAATCTTAAGAGAAAAAAAATTATTAGTTATAAAGGAAAAAACTGTAAACGAATTAAAGGCATTCCTCAAGGTGGTCCTGTTATTAATAGTCTATTTAATATATATTTACATTTTTATAAATGTAATTTTTTAGAAAATATTATTTTCATATTACTTATATCATTGACTATCCTATAACATATTAGTTTCAATCCCCATAAGTTAAACCAGATTTATCTTTTTATTTAGATTTGATTAAACTAATGTAAACTATTACGAAATAGATTTTTAGATGTTAATTTAAAAATTGAGAATAATATGATTTTTAGTATCATATATAAGAGATATAATTATTGTTTCCTTATTAATAAAGTTTCTTCCTTTGATAACATTTTAAGCTTAAATATAGATAAAAACAATTAAAATAGTTTTTTACTCAGAAATATCAAATTACTTAATAGGCTTTCATATACTCAAAATAATTTAAATAATTTATTTCTTACATAGGCTAAGCTTATTATCTGATTAAATTTGAAAGAGAAATTTAAAATATCAAAACTATAAAATTGGTTTATTATAATTTTTTTTTTTATTTTGTGTATTTTTGAGGTTATACTTTTTTTGGATGAAAAAGATTTCTTTTCTTTTGATTATATTTAAATTTAATTTGAATTTCTTATAGATTGTTAAATTTTTTCCAATTTTTTAATATTTTTTTTCATTTATTTCTTTATCATTTTTGTAATTTTTTAAAATTGTAAACTTTTTTCTATTTTTTAATATTTTTTTGTTTATTTATTTGTTTGTTATTTCTTAAAAATTTTAAAAATATTTCATAGTTTTAATTCAATTTCAATTAATTGATTTTTATTTTAAATCATTTTAATTTTTTTTTAAATTTAGTTACATTTTTTATTTTAATCCTATTTTATAAATCTTTTTTCTTTTTAGATTTAATTATGAAAGCGTTTGATATATATGAGGATATAGATGCGTTGATTTATTTTGATTTTCTTACCTTTTTAAATTTTGCTTTCAATTATTTTCGTACTTAAGGATTTCTTTTTATAAGTTTTTGATATTTTATAAGTTTTTTTAATTGTCATTTTTAATTTATACTCTTTGTAAGTTTTGTATGCTATCCATAGACTGGTTCTTTTTAGAGTTTAGCTTTGGCATTTTGGTAGTGTTTAAAAAAAGGTTGTTTTTTTTAAATGTGAGGGGGGGGGGTCTATATCAAGCAAACAAAAATACATTAACAAAGCAGAAATAAGAAAAATATAGAAATGGCCATGTTAGTACCTTTTTTGCACGATCTCAGCTAATAGACTTTTTGACATCATTCCTTTGTTTCAAGCATTAAGGGCTAATAGCCTTATATATTTCATAATTGTATCTATGTAGTCAGTAATTTCTATATTTTTCTGTCTTTTAATTATTTCTTCTTTGTTTAATGTATTTTTGTTTATTTGATATTTACTTATTAATGTATGTGTGATAAATCCACTTTATCATCTTCTGTTTAACTTTCTTTATCTTTTCGGACATATTTTTCTTTTTTAACACCCAATCAAAATCCTATCAATCAACTTTCATCTGCGTTCTACTAGAATACTCCTCTCTAAATATTCTCCAATGACCTCTGTTTTCGAAACTACCAGGTGCTAAATCTGACATTCTTCTTAACTTACTTCAACCTTACTCAAAAAAAGAGAACTCCAGGATCCTGAGGCAGAAAGACACTGATACGATACAGAAACTCTTATAGAGAAATATAATAGTTGCATATACTGACAGTTTTTTAGATAAAAACCTCAATAAAAGTGGTCCCGGTATTCTTTTCATTCTTCTAGATGAAGGTAAAGTTTATGAGAATGTTAAAGCTAATGCCAGTTCTAAGCTCTTTGTAAAACTTGACTTGTGAACTAATTGTAATCAATAAGACTAATCATCTTTCTCTAATGAACTCGGCCATAGTTTCGATTGATAAATCGGTTATTTTATGTGACTCAAAATCGGCTCTAGAAGCAATCAAAAATGGTGTAACTAACATCATTCCCGCAATGTGAGATATTCTTAAACAACTCTACAATAAAAGAAAATCTTGTGACTTTCTATGGATTCGTGAACGTGTCAACATAGACGCTAATGAATCTGCATAATTGCCAGCCAAGAAAGCATGAAATATGAACCAGATTTCTCCAACCATCACACTGGCGGATACAAACGCTTTGGTTAAGCGCAAATTTTTTAGTCAAATTATGAAGAAACGCCTAATTACAGACATTAATTGCCTTAAATCAATAATATCCACAATAGAAAGACTCAGAACAAATCACTACAAAGGCATGGAAATTCATTCTAGCTATACACGAATCTATATCAATTGTAAAAATTATCTGGATACTACCTTGGCCCAAGAGTATATTTATCACTGTGCTGTTATTTCACAAACCTTTTTTTTAAACTTGACATTGCCTCGCACATTTATTTATTCCTACAGAAAATCCTCTACAGTCCTAAGCACCTAACATGGAAGCTGTTGTCATTTAGGCTTTACAGACTATCTAAAGAATACTCTACATCGTCTATGCGTCACTCATAACAACAATACGTGTCTAATACACTATGCGACATCGAAAATGCAACACCAAGAAGAAGTGGCCAGAAAGTGAAGAGACTCGGCAAACAGAGAGAGACAACAACGAACTATAAGTTAATTTTATTTCGAAATGATATGCATAACAGAGAGCGAGAACAGCGTCCGCTAAGTGGGTTGTAGGACGACCGTGGACGGCGATCTCGAAGCAACACATCTAGGTACAGAGTCAGTGAGAGTATGGATGGTGTCCTGAGGAATGGCTCTCCATTCCCTGTGAACCATTTGCCACAGTTCGTCTTCTGAACATGGCAATGGTGAGTCTGCAAATGGCGTCTAATCACAGCCCAAATGTGTTCAACTGGTGAACACCAGGAGAGAACAATGGCCGTGGAAACATCTATACACCTTGCAGAGCAAGTTGTCTGATGCGAACTGTGTGCGGTGGGGTATTATCCTACTGATAAAGGGCATTTGGCACACCCTGAAATTATAGGAGTGTTACCAGCTACAGTATCATTGGGCCGTCATAGTGCCCTGAATACGAACTAGAGGTGACCTGGAATCGTACACAATTGCGCCCTAACCTATGATGTCACGTCTTGGGTCCATAATTGCTGCCGCATTTGACCTGTCTCCAAGATGACGCCACACTCGTACGCGGTGAATAGAAGCGTGACTTGTCTGAGAACACGACTCTGTTCCATTCCGTCGTCCACGTCGCTTGAACCCAGCACCATTGCAGGCGTTGGTGTCTATGGTGGGGGGTCAATGCCAGTTTTCTTAACGGATTCAATGAGTGCAGGCCACTAGCAACCAATCGATAGGAAATGGTTTTGGTCGATATACGAACATCCAGGGTGTCTTGAACATGCTGCACAATGGAGGTAGAAATGACTTCTTGGTCCGCCACCGCTAGTCAGCGGATACGTCGACCCACGCGTGCTGACGTCACTCTGGCTGCATGGGCACACCTCAAACTTGCCATATTTCCTTGTACCAACATCTTCTCCATTGCCGGTGCACTGTGGGCGCTTCCAGATGTGTGTCAGCTGATGGACTAACCTGCCCTTCTCAATCCAATCTCCATGTCTCTCGTAAAATCAACTGTCTGCTGGAACTTCCTCCGTTGACGACAGTTTGGCATTTTATGCTATTACATACATTCTCTGAGACAAGAACAAATTTTCTACAATGATTTCCCTAGCAGAAATAACGGCACGAAAATTGAACATTTTGCAGGTTCTTTCTTTTATATCTCCTTCAACGTGTGCTGGAGAGTTGCGAATTTTGCATCAATCGCATAACTCGGGGACGTGCGTCTACTACGAAATTTGCAAAATTTTCTGGCCACTCCTTCTTGGTGTTGCATTTTCAGTGTCGCGTAGTGCTGAATCGAAAACGGGTTTATTGTAAACAATTTTTTCATAATTTTGCAGACTACTTATCATTCAAATTTTCAGAATAAATTCTATCCCAAAACTGTATCAAAATAAATTTCGTATATTCAAAGAATTATTTGTCAACTTAATTAGCGGAATTAAAAGTCACTTCACTATTAGCATTTGAATTTTGAAACTACTACAAATATCAAGTTTTATCGAATTCCATTTCCTAATTATCTAAGAATGTAAAAATAACTTACATTTGTTGAAACCTTTTCATATTCAGAAAGTAAGAAATGAATTTGTGAAATGAAAAAATGAATTGTTTTGAATATATATATATATATATATATATATATATATATATGTATGTATGTATATATACAATCCAAGTTTCAGTCTATTATTAAAGTAATTTTGCCAAGGTCATTTTAATTCCCATCAATTCTATTTTGTCGTCAAGGCTGCTATAACACCGAGTACCTCAGTCTTTTTGTTATTTAGAAAAATTGAAAGAGACAATATTATATCAATTTAATTACATATCAAAATGATAAAAGTTCTTCTAAATTAATGTACATTTTTCATTATTGTAATATATTTAATAATTAAAAATTACTTGTAACTTAATTACATATGATTAATATTAAAATTTAATTTTTAAATTAATTGTTAGCTCTCTTTGATTTTTAAAATGAGTCCTTAAAATTTCTTTAACGTTTCTATTTATTAAGAAGTTGGAATGGGTAGAGATTTCTGAGATAAAAATTTTTATTTTTCGGTATTTAAAATGTGGTTCTAAAACAAAGCTTTTTATGAAAGCAGTCTAAAACTTTTGTGTAATGCTTGATATTTCAGCTAGTAAGAAATAAAACAGATTTCGAAGTAGTAAGTATTATTTCATTGATTTATAATGCCATTTATTTCGATATTGAAAGTAACATGTTTAACGATTCTAAATTTTCATTAGTCAAGCACTTTTTTTCAAATTTTTATTATACGCGATTAAAGAAGCTGTCAACAAATATATATTGACCCCAAAGAGGCTTGTGTTGCTACATTTAGAAATTATTTATGATTTAAGCTTAAGACTCCCGTCTACCTACCATTTTGATTTCGCGAACGTAACGTTAATCCTATGGGATTCCTACTTTTGCTCGTGGAATTTCTACTTATACTCGGTAGCCGAGTAGTCATGGTTTCGGATTCATGGCTGGCGGTTTTCGTTCAGTCATGGGTTCGATCCTTGGCCACCAAAGACCCGCCGGGTAGCCAGGGCTGATGCACGTTAAATCTGTCGGGGCCCAAAGTCCTCCCGTTGGCGTGGTGTGGATGTTAGGAGAGGAGGCAGCCAGCTCAGGTGTTGTCTTCGTCCCTTGAATGTGATTTAAAATTACGAGGTCCGTTGCCAATAACCCTCTTGTTGCTTCTAGTGCGACGTTAATACAAATTAAACTTCTACTTTTGCTCTCAAACTTTTATTATTTAATCTATTTGAATGCAATAGAGTGCAAGTAAAAAATAATGAAGGCTTTTGCGGAATTACTTTTTTTCTCCGATTCTTAAACATATCTTAAAATATTTTTAAAGACCGAAAAACTCATAAACGAATTATTAAAATAGGAGTAAAAATATTTTTAAAAATCAGAGGGAAAAAAAATAATTCCGCAAAAGCTTTCGTTATTTTTTGCTCTTTCAGATGCACTTTATTGCATTCAAACAGATCAAATAATGAAGATTTGAGAGCTAATGTAGTAATTCCATAGGATTAACATTACGTTCGTGAAATCAAAATGGCAGGTAGACGGGAGACTTGAGAAGAAACTTAAAAAATATCGTCGTAAATTTAATTAATGATTTTTCATTGCTTTGCATTCCATAAATATGTGTATTTTTCGGGCGAAATAATAACAACAACAAAATTATGAATTTTTTTTTATCCGAAAAATGATCTCTGAAAGGATGTCATCAAATTACTACCTTTTTACATATATATAATTTTGAAGTTTGCATTGAATTATTAAAAAACTTTGTAATTTTTAAAAAAAATGGATTCATTGATTTTGAAGTGTATTACTCACACTTAAAAAGACAAATATAATACTTTAAGTGAAGTAACACTCCGTATTTTTTTTAAAAAAACAGTTTAAGATCAGCATGTAAGAGTTGGAAATTCCACATCATATTTGAATAATTTAGTTTGAGAATTTAGAAAAAAAATTCCACACAATTACATTATTATTATTGTTTTTTTTTATCTTAATTACAACTTATTTCATTAAATTTCATGTAATATGTTATGAGATGTTTTTGTAAAATCACCCATTTTGTAAAAAATTATTACTTTTCGAACATTTCTCTATCACGTTTCTAACCAAACTTCTCCTAAATTAAAGTAATTTAAATTGAACCTTATTTAATACATTAATAATGAAACGAAAGCTAACTAAAGGTAAATTCTTTATTTAACTTCAGTTACTTAAGCTGGTTTTAACTGTTTTATTCTTGGAAATACTAATCCAGTCGAGAATGCACAATAAAAATTCTCATTAAACTCTTTGATTCGAATTAGAATATGACTATTTACTGGAAAATATATCTCTGTTTATTCATCTATGTTACTGTTTTCATACTGATAATTAACAGTGCTATTACGAAATTTATATTATAAAATTTCTTATATAATCTTAATGTATTAGGATGTTTATTCCGACAAATTTGTATACTATATTTTTTGTAAAAGTTATAATTCCACTTAGAAAAAAAAAAAGTTTTTGGACTCGAGTGGCAATTTTATCGTCTGCATTTTAAAAAAATCAAAATAATAAAAATACTAAATCGTTTGCAACGTATGCAGCTTTTTTAAGGGTTAAAAAGTTTGAGTAATATATTTCTTATTTTATCGTGTTAAAGATTTCGCTCTTTTATTTTAATATAATATGTAAAATAGGAAATTGTTTGCAAAAGAAACAGTGTTTGCTTTGAGTTAAGTACTTGCAATTATATCATCGGTATGAATATCTCTCTATTGAATTGATAGTGTTTTTGCTTTTGACTGTACGAATATCGTCACTTTATTCATTACAGACAATTTTTTTTCCAGACTAATCAGAGAATTAGGAAGAGAGGGAAAATAAAGCACACGCACATATAAACTCCCTTTCACTAGAAATTTATCCAAAACCTAATTTCATAACACAATAAGCCCCATATCTCCGGGGACGGATGCATACACAATACACCTCAAACGAACTTTCACAATTTCAACATCAGCCCCCTCCTATCCCGTCGCATCCATTCATTTTCAATTAAAACCATCCCTCCACCGCCAGTACACACCACTTTCACACATCCCTGCCCCATCGTTCTAAATCTTTTCAATATCCTTTTCCCAAACCATCACTCAACTTTTCTCTCTCTTTCAAAACAGCAATGACATCACAGTCGTGCTCTTTGGCGTGTTTGCTCAACCAAAATAGAATAAAATAATCGCCAAGAGAAGGAAAACAAGAGCCAAAAAAAAAAAAGAAAAAAGAAAGAACGAAATAAATAAAAAAAACTGAAAGAAGAAAACTAAGAGAAAAAAAAGAAGTGAAATCCCATCGTAGTGGATGTGTAAAGTCTTGCCATTAACGGGCGAATACATTATACATGAAATCCACATTAGGAGAGATCTATATCTGGCAACAATTCCGACGGGAATCTGGACCACCCCCATCTCTAGATCCCCCCCTCTGGATATTTCATTTGCTGATGGCCTCTCTGGCGGGTAATCTCTTTAATTCCACGTAGCTTTGGCGCTAAAAGGGTAGGCCCCAGTACCTCTTAGGAAGATCAAGCTATCGCCAGGGCAAAAATAATGTTTTCTGCGCCCTGATGGATTGGTGTTAAGAGCCCCCACCAGGGCGCAAGGTTACATTAACGAAACGTAATGCATTTTCTGGCGATTGCGATTCATCGATGGATGGTGTCTTCCACAACTGTCCTCGATATCGATGACGAGTACGGTTATCGGAAGCAGAGGCTGCTGCGATGTGTCTGAAATGTCTTGCATTAAAAGTTGTCTGATTAGATTATACCGTTTATACTTCAGTATTGAGCGCTTAGAGGAATACTTTTTTAAAAATTATTTCAGAATGTAATTCGTTTTTGGGATGGTAATTGAATCATCCCGAAAATTTATATTTAGTTATTTACGTGAAAGTAAATGCGTGTTATGAGTTTCAGTTGGCGGTAGGCTACTAAATGTCATTTATTACATTTCCTCTTAATGTAATCTGTCTGTCTTATGTCAGCGTCGAATTAATGTATTAAAAATGTTTCTCCTGCAACTTAACCCAAGAACTTCCAGTAAAATTATCAACTTCCTTCCTTCCGTTTGGTAGATTTTTTTTTCTTTTTTTGTAAAATCGCTTGAGAGTGTAATGAATTATATTTGTTTCAACTACTATTTTATTATCACTGTTTCCGTAACTATAATTTGTAAAATAGAATTGGTAAAAAATAATGTTTCGTGTTTTGTCTTGGGAGTGCGTGGTGTTACCGTCTCGTACGTATCAAATTACGGTAGTATTCACACAGTAAAGGATGTGTTGGATAAAGTGGTTATTTGGGTTCTTATCGTCGAAAATTAATAAATTATTGAAAATACAATGAGAATATCTTTAAGCTGAATATTATTGATAAAGAGTTTTTTTTAAACATTTTATTTGCAAAGGAGGTAATCGGTGCACTTTGTACACAAACAAGACTTCTGTGAAAATATCTGCAAGCACACAAAATATATTTTTACATATATCTTGGAAACATTTTTACACCATTTAACATTGTTTACTATACAATTGTTCTCTTGCCTGATTCTAAGCTTGGGACGTTAGACTGTTTGCGATTTATTCTTCACTAACTTCGGAGATGGTTTGGTAATTTGAATCGCATACAATAGCAACTCCTTGCCAACTAAAACTCTAAACGTGATTAAGTAGATGAAGATAAGAAGTGTAGTGAATTGAATTGGAGATAGTGTTATACAAACGAAATAGAATTAAAAGGAAATAGAAGGGATTGCTGATAGGTAATGTAGATGGGAGTGACTCATCGTAATTAATCATTTCCATTAATAGTAGTTGGAAGTGACCCATAATCAGAATAACATGCTTCGAATGTGTTATAATTGAGAAGTGCTTGAATTCTAATAAATGATTCGGTAAATGAAGACTTTATTTTTAGAATATAAATTAGGATTAACTGAGTTATGAGGGAATCGAGAGAGAAAAAGAGTGTGATCTTACATATTTTATGTTAAGAGCTAATAAACTGTGTTGTCTTTCTGTAACGTATCATCAATTGTAGTCTTAAATTTGTTTACTATTTAAGTAGATGTAGAGTTAAATAGATAAGGACATACGTCACAAGCTGCATAACGCTCAATATTGCTTAAAAACCTGATATGTTTGTCTTATCGGAAAACCTCTTGAACTTAAGTGGGTTTGTATAATCCCGATTACATGTGAATTTATTTTTGGGAATCATTCCCAAAAAATCATAATGGATTAATTTTATAATTTTCTCATTTGATTAAAAGAAATATTTCTTATTTCTCATGAAATACGTAAGCTGCTTAATTGTTATGTATCAACATTTCGATTTTTGAGGAAAATTCGGAAAAAAATAATTACAGTTAATGATACTAATGTTCCGTGCGGGGGATAATTGTGCAAATATAGTCGTTATAAACAACGATTCAGTTCCTCTAAAAATAACATCTAAGTGGTAAAATATTATCATTATTTTCAATACCTAATGTGTTATTCAAATTAAGAAATAAAAGCGAGAATGTATTCTTGATGTATGTGATAACAAATTCATAAAGGCGGTAAAACTAATATATGTGCACCACATCATTTTAGCATACGTTTTATTGACGATTTGTTTCTTAGACAATGTTTCCAATCAGCCACGTCTGCCAAAATGAAAGGAAATAATCATTTATGCACAGTGTAACTATGTCTTTCAATTTTAAATCACTTTCAAATAAGTAATTTGACCTATTACTTGAAAATCGTTTTTCAATTTGCAACTTTTTCGAAAGTCATCATCTTTCACCTCACATTTCAAACTTCGACAACTCTCCACACATGCATCCTATCAGCAAATGTATTATTTGCTTGGAACAGTTTTAATTCACTGCTCTTCACTTAAGGTTTGAAGTAACAGCAGAACAGCTCGATTGCAAATCGAGAGTTTGAATCTCGATTCTATTAAAAACTCTTCGTTTGGAATAATGGAAGAAACTTCCCATTAGGATTAAATTAGTAATTAAGAGTTTCACAAAGTTGGTATGAAATTTGGAATGGCTTTAAGAGATTGAATAATTTAAAGGATATTTGCCAAGAAGTGTTGGATACGAATGTTGGAAAGTTTAGTAAATGTCTCTTTCACTCATGTGCAATCAGCAATTTTTTGTTTAGTTTTGCTACATCCGCTTTTAATAAAGATTTATTGAATGCAAGGGTCTAGAACAGATAAAACAAAATCATAAAAATTACACAAAATAATAAAAATCATTGCTATTAATTGACCAATAACAAATCAGACACACAATAGCTGCAGAAAGTGATATGTAGAAAGAAAATTTATTAGCCACCCAAGGGGATATTGTTTTAGTTAACTCAAAAATGTCGCAGTTGATCACTTTTCAAAAATTTATCTTGTTTTAGTGTATATTTTTGATGTCTGCTTTCACCAGTAAGGAGCTTAATTTTCAAAAATACATCATAATAAATTTCTCCTGAATTTTTTTATTATATTGAAATAAAATATATGTAATATATATCTGATGCTGGCTTTCACCACTAATGAGCTTAATTTTTCAAAAATATGTCATAGTAAATTTCCCCTAATTTTTTTGATTAGATTGAAGTGAAACAAATATAAAAATTAAGTATTTTATTTACTTATTGATTTATGTATTCCTTAAATTATACGTAAACAGGAATCAAGATGTGACTGTATGAATAACATTCAAATTTTTAAGACAACGATTTTTTTTAGCCACCCAAGGGGCTATTGTTTCAGTTGAATCACTTTTGGAGTACCAGATCCGTTTTCAATTTTTAATTTTTGCTTCAGTTTTAAATAGTCACTCAAGGCGCTGATGTTTTACTTGTATCATTTTCTGTGTACTAGATCACTTTTGGCGTATCCAATCACTTTTCAATTTCTTATCGTTTGCTTCAATTTTAATTACATTTGGCTTAAACATATTCAGATCAATATTATATAGATTCCTTAAATTTTAATAATATGTGGCTTTTCAATTTAATAATTTATCGTTTACTTTAATTTTAATTACGTTTGCCTTAAATATATTTAATTTAATAATTTATCGTTTGCTTTGATTTTAAATACATGTAGCTGATATAATGTTCAATTTAATAATTTATCGCTTGCTTTAATTTTAATACTGGAAAAGTTTACTATTGTCCATTCCTCAATATATCATCGTTAACTTTAATTTTCATATATAATTGAGTAATTAATTACAATTATAAAAAAAAACCGCACCTTGGATGGCTAAATCTGCTCTATGCAAAACTTTGAATAGAACGTTTTTCATTTTTAGTTATTTTTCTAGTTATAATGTTAAACACACTAAATAAGTCTGTAGAAGACAAATGGAGTAGTAGGTATTATTTTATGCTTGCTGTATGTTGTAGATACACGCACTTTTTTTTACTACTTATATCTCACATCCACTATCTGCTTTATATACTTTCTTTTCACTTTCTTATTCTATTTTATTATTTAACTTTAATAACTTCATTTTTACTTAATTTTAAGTCTTACTTTGGCTCTTAATTACTTTTTTGTCATTAAATTTCAAACAAATAAAAGGAAAGTTCTTAACAATAATAATTTATTAGACTTGTAACGTATGAAGTTTACTTCCCTTCAACTGTCCTAGTGTGCATTTCCTTAATTTAAATATTCCAACTTCAATTATGCATATATAAATAGAGATGTGAGAAAGAGAAGGGAAGACGGAAAGATAGGAAATAATAACAAAATTACGATACAATAAGAAGGATATAACGCGATGTGCGTTGAATTCTTCTGGTATGTATATTTGTTTTGGTGAGATTAATACTCTGAGCTATATGGAATATTGAATATTTAAAGGAGGTACTCGCCTTTTATTCCAGTAAGCGTATTATTTGAGATATTGTAGAAGTGGTCAGTACCCGCGGATCGAGACATTATATTGTTTGAGAGTATCCTCCTATTGGAGGATTAATGAAAAATATCTTGTATAATTGATTTTTTTAAATTAATTTGCCTATGCTTGAACTTAAGTTTAAATATACTTCTTGGGAAGAGAGTAAGCTTTAAGACGACAGACAAGATGGACAATAGAATTTCGTCACAGACCCTGTGATATTACCGCAGTTTACTTTAGCATATGCTTCCCCTGCGATGAATTACAGATATGTCTTTCTGTCTGAAGTGTTTTTCTCTCACTGAACTGTTAAGTAAGAAAATATTTTATACACTCACCCCTTATAAAGCGCTCTCAACAGACGGGCGATAACAGCTGCTATTGTTTGGGAAAAGGGTGATTCAACACGACTAAAGTAGTCTTTCATTGGCGAATGTTGAGGTTTTTCAACTATAATTCTGTATAATTAGAAATTTGAAAAACTAAGCTACAATATTTTTAGTACAATATTTATTACGCTTTCTTATATTGGCATAGCTGCAAATTTATTCGTTTTCGGCAACATGCAGTCAGCAAGCCGTGAGTTTCTCATACGAGCTTTACAATGCCATATGACAATCTATTAAATTGATGTTATTCCATATCTGTCGAAAATGAGAGAATAGAAAAGTTGGAAATCACGTGACGTGGTCAGAGCCAAAGCACTTCTCATTGTGGGTGTAACTAGCATAATTTACTCCCATAAATGCCTAATCAAAGTAAAAGTTTAATGGATTTTTACACAAATGCATTCCATTTATGAATTTCTAGTTTACTTGCAACGGAAGAATATACACTGCTGGCCATTAAAATTACAACACCACGTAGGATAGAAAATACAAAACAGATATTCATTGTACGTAAACAGTACTGCATGAAGACAAGATTATTAAATTTGCAAACAGTTTGGGGATTTACAGGGGTGGGAAATTAGTAAAAGCAGCAACCCTATCTGGCAGCTAAAATTGCCCTTATCCGGTTAGGCATGGAGTCGAACTGGACTTGGATGACAGAAATAGGAAACTCATTCCATGCTTCTTCAAGTCTATGCCTTACTTCATCAACCGTATTAGCTGGAGAGGGGTGGCGGGCCAGTTTCTCAGCAATCCATGACCAGATGTCTTAAATGGGTAACAGATCTGGAGACCATGCAGACCAGGGCAATAATCGAATAACCTGTGTTTCGAGGAAGGTCAGAACATGACTTGCAACATGTGATCTTGCATTATCTTGTTGAAAGACGGCGTTTAGCAGGCCTCAAGGATAGGGCACAACCACTGGACGTAAGATGTCAAAAAAGTACCAAACTCCTTCAAAGTACCGTCAATTTGAACTAGAGGTGTTTATGTCGTGTACCCAATAGCCGTCCAAACCATCACATTATGTGCAGGACCTCTATGCCGATATAGAATGCAAGCAGGGGACGAACGATCTCCTCGGAGCCTCCAGACACATATACGGCCTTCAGAATACTGCACGCAAAACCGGAACTTGTCTGAAAAGACGATATTGTGCCAATCCTGTATCCAGCTTTGTTGTTCGTCCCACCAGAGTCGCCATCTCTCTCTATGCTGCATTGTCAAGGGAAGCCAAAGTAATGATCACCGTGGTGACAGTCCACGCTGCTACAAACGTCATCGCACCGTTCGAACGGATACTGAGCGCGCAGAAAAAACATGTTCATCTCCTAATTAATGGTCTGTAATGGGGTTATACGTTTTTGCAGTGCCAACCTCTCAATATGTCTGTCCGCTCGGGCGTTAGTCATAGGAGTGCGTGGTGATCATGCATGCCGTTCAGTATGACCCTCGACAACTCGTTGATTCCATATTCGTATGACAGTGGTTGTATTTCGACCAGTGCGACGGTACGATTCGGCCTCTATTGAATTTCGACAATTGCTGGTTACTATTTCTTATTATTATTCGAGGCATAACACGATATTCTGTGCAAACTCCGACCTTACAAAGAGCTTTCCGAATGAGAAATTCACTACACAACTTTTCTTCCATGCAGTGATTCGGAGTCCCTCCTGCGACGTCTAAATGAGCTGAAATACTAATAATTTGCATAATCTAACCTCTCCTTCCTTTCACGTGATTTTGACGTTCATCAGATCAATCCTTCACGGTGTTGCAATTTTAATGGCCAGCAGTGTCAATGAGAAAGGGAATACAAGTAAAGAAAGGCGAATAATAAGGGGCTAAAACTCTACTTATGAGGGAGTATCGTAAAGGTTTAATTATTACTAAGAAGTAACCTAGATATCTGGATTAAATCTATTCTACATATTAATTTATCTTTATGTGAAAATTACAGTTATTAATATCAGTTTGCTTGGGTTCAGGAAGCCGTAGATTGAAGTAACTCGCAGTATTGTAAAGTTTCAATTATATTATCCGGGTTTTCGTACAATAGTGATTATTACTAAAAGTTATTTAGAGATAATTTTTACTTTTATTTGTTTTCCTTAAAAAACTTCTTTAAATAGTCACCATCCACAATTATTTGTTTCTCTGAGTGTTTCTTAACCTTTCGTAGTAGAACTCGTTCATCATTGTAGAACTCGGCAAAGTGAAATCTCCTCTAAGGTGCGGGTTACTTCAATTTACGGCTCCCTGAAATCAAACAAATTATCATTAGTAGACATCATTTTCAACATTATGTACATAAAGATAAATTAATATGGGGATTAAATTGTATTCAGATATTTCTCGGTTATTTCCTAGAAATAATTAAAATATTACGATATCCCTTCGTATTTAGTAAAAGGACATTTGGTTCGATCGATGATTGCCGAATCTACAGGCTATAACAAGAAATCCTCCTGCATACTTTAGTTAAATAACAATAAACAGTATTTTTCAAGAAAATTCACAAAAAAGTTCTTTAAAGCATATTGTTCTCTTTGCTTGTTTCAGGTTGCAAACAAATGCATTCAAAACAATAAAAATATCCCTGAATATCTGCTTTCAACAGGATATATATATATAATACCTCTTGTAAGTGACAATTGTCTAGTACGGTAGGTATCCCTTATTGAAAGGGTACTACTACAAATAATAGTATATACAGGAATTATATACAATAGTATGTAAAACGACATTTATGCATAGGAATTATATACTATTGTATATAATTAGTGTTTCCACTTTGCGGTAATGAAAATTCCACATCTTCTTTTTCATTTTCCGAAACTGATTTAAAAATAATGTATTCAATATCAAAAAAAGGAAAATTATAAAAATTTCTTTTTAGAACCTTATTACATCAGCAATGCGTTTAGAAAAACACTTGCCGTGAGACATAACAACAAGACGCTACTGGCATTCCTTTGGTTTCATTACATATCAATTTTGTTTTTCAATGAACCAGATTTAGTATTGTCTATAATCCTTCCGAAAGTATAAAGTGTTCGATACCTTATAAGGAAAGACAAAAAAATAATAAGACTTCAAAAAAAAAATTTCAAGTTTGTTACAGAAATTTCTAACGACACTTACCATGTATCTATTGTATATTACCTTTTAAATAAAAAGGAATTGAAAATCAATGATGCGTTATAGCAGTTCATACCATGAAAGCATATATTTCCCAGACACAGTAACACCTAGTTCAGTGTTTCCTCGATTCACGCCGATTCGATCCAACGTGGTCGTTTTGTTTTTCTGAATTTCACTCTTGCGTTTTCTTACCATTCGCCAAGTTTCTGGTTAGTTTTATTACAAATTGATTTGTTATGTAAATTCCTATCGAAAAGACTTTAAGCAGAGAAGAAAAATGAATGTTGTAAATATGCCTTGAAATATGGTAATACCTCTGCATATACGTATGTTAATATTTATGATGTAATACTTCTAATACAAGTCTAAAGCGTACGTACATACTATGTCAAATATACGCTTTTGTATGTGCAAATAAAGTTAGATTGAGCGGAACCACTGATGGCTTTATTTGTATTGACCAACTGTGGGAAAAATAATTTAATTAATCAAAATTTATTGTTTATCAAAATACTCTCCATTCATTTTTAATGTAAAGTGAGAAGAAGAAGAGCTAAGATATATCATTACAAATATGAATTTTATGCCGGTTTTTTTTTTTTTTTATGTTTATGTGTTATGTAACATAGTATCACACAGTGCGTGAAATTTTAAATGAAGCAGAGACAAAGAATTATTATTTATTTTGATATTTTATTCGCAATCAGCTCCTCCGACTTCAATTCACTTGTTATGACGATTTGATGATTCGAAAGCCTGTTCCAAGTTCACTTTGCGTCATTGACTTTAAAACCTGTGTAGAGCTTTCTGTATGGTCAAAATGTGATGGGAAACCATTCCTGTTTCCCTCTTGTGCCATAGCTAAACTCAATGTTTAAACACTAAAAGTCAATAAGTCGATCAAAGAGACGTTAGAACGATAAATACACAATTTATTAGTTTCTTGCTCATATAATGACAATTATAAATGCTCTCCCGGATGAGACCTTAACTCGATCTACCAGTAATAAACTAACTGACTCTTACCACTAAGGCTATCTTGACTTTTAGCATACATTAATCAGACGAAAACTTGTAACAATTCCTGGCTCCGACTTCAACTCCGACTCTGGAACAATTGTTGAACACTAGAATCACTCAACCTCTACCTCTCTATCGCGACTCTCAGTCTGAGTTTATATATTTCCTAATTCTACTTCACTTCATTTCTACCTGCTTTACATAATCACGTTTCATTTTTGGTTGGGCAAAGATTGATTAGCAAAAGCAATCAATCATAATTAAAATTCCCCAAGGGTAGTGAAGAGAAACTGCGAATAGCTCAACGTCACAAAAATATAACCAAAATAACATAGTTTTAACTTCATTTTAAATTTCGGGAATGAAGAAAATTTACAGGGAGTTATATCAGAATAAAGTGGATGATTCAAGATACATGTGTTATTTTTTACCAAAAGTCCCTGAAAAATAAGTGAGTTGTTACTGAGTGCATTATCAAGCAATATACTTTGTTTTCATCTCGATATTCTAAATGAATGCGACGAATTCTTGGTCATCAAAAGCTCAAAAACGTTTAAATAATACTCACCAGTAATTGGTTGTCCAGTTAGAACAAGTTATTTTTGAATAATACTCTTTCTATCCCAAAATGTATTAAGTACTGCTTTGATTTTGAATGGAACTTTTATTTTTTGGGCTTGTGGTGAGTTTTTTTTTTTACATCCAATCCGAATTGTGTTTCTTTGTTTTAGAATCGTAATTGAAAATGCCATAATTCATCATCTGCAGCCAATATTTTTATGAAGCTTGAGTCATTTTCAGCAGCTGAAATGGTGTCTCTGTAATGTGTGCATCTCATTAGTTAGAGTGTGTGGAACAAATTTAGCTTAGACTTCTGTTTTGCCCTAATCTTCGAGAAGGGTGGTTCGAATAGTTTTATTGTTTGTGTTCAACTATCGATTCTACAATCGATTCGTAGCACAGCGATTGTTTGCTATGAAATCACGCACTTTTTCAATAATCTCGGGTTCCTAGATGAACTTAGTCTATCTCACGTCTTTCATAAAATAAAAAAAATAAAAAACGTTTATGCCACAGGAAAACAATTGATCTACTTAAAAAAATAACCTTAAGCTGGTTTCGTCAATTTGTATGTTTTTATAGCAATTTTATCAATTTTGCGTTGAATTTAATTACAGCTCATCGTACCATTTTAAGAATTCAGCAGGAAAATCTTACACTTCTCAAATGAATAACAGTATCTTTTGAATTAGTCAAACAAATGCTTAGAATGTATAGCAATGTTTCAACCGATAATCCAGGTTTATCACGCATGAACAACAACGCAGGTTGCGCAACTGTAAGCTGAGATCTACTATCAGTCATAAAAACTCTTTGACGCACTGTGTTTATCATACGAATTAATATAGGAAAAACTTTAAAAAAAGAAATGAAAAGTGAAGGAAAAACTAAGGTAAATGAAGCCTTTTTTTCCCCCTTCATTAGCTTTATTTCCAGGATATCGTTGACCCTCACCCAATACCAAAAACAATACCCATTAAATCTTACGGGTAATTAAAGTAAAATTTATTTATTTTGGGTTGAGTGTTCTCTTTTCTCTATTGACTATGTGTTAAAATGGCCTCGTTTAGCCCATTCATTATAAGGCGCTTTGTGGTCTAGGTACGCATGCAAAGCGCCAAGTCTTACTCTAAGCCCTTATTCCTCTGAAAAGACTAATTGAAGTCCGTCTCAATTTTTGCAGGAGTAATGGACATAAGGGAGAAGTGAACAGGGTTTTTAATAAGATAATTTCCTTTTTAATTTTTGTTAATCTCGCAATAAAGTTTCATAATTGACTATTATCATTGTACTTTGAAGCTTTGATAAAATTACTCCTGAAGTACCCTCTCACTCATTAAATTATCCTTACCACTCCAAGACACGCGAAAAAATTTGAAGCCTTTCAGATTTATCTGACATTAATATTATTTTCTATACATAACCATATGTGGTCATGCGAGGCTTTTACAGGCAACCTTCATTTAAATCCTGACTCTAACAACATGGCAGTAGTAGTCTAGGGGCCGTGGTCTTTAGCTGATGGCCATCGTAGTTTCTGTCTAGTCATGGGCTCGAATCCTGTTTCACTAACGGCCTATTGTGCAACGAAGTTGATGCACGTTTAATTTGTCGAGGAATAAAGTCCTCACTCCGGTGAGATGTGAAAGTTTGGAGAGGCGATTACCAGCTCAGAGGTTTTCGTCACTTGACTGTGGATCAAAATTACGTAGTCCATTGCCAATAGCTTCATGTTGCTTCTAAGTGCAACTTTAAAAGACAGTCAATCCTGATTCTATTGATCCCATTGTAAGCCATTCCTAACGGCCACAACAGACCATTAGCTGAAATTTGGATCATCGTTCTGTACTGTACGAGTCGGGTCAGGGATTTGAGTCTAGAATTTATCAAAGACCATCTTGTGGAGCAATCAGGATTGTTACTATTAAGCAATATTTGATCATAAAATTTTACGTGGTATAAATCAGATATTGAGAAAGTATGATACTAGTTTAAGCATCGTCCACTTCAACTGATCTATGGTTTTAAATCATAACGTCTGTCGCCAATTTCTCTACTGTATCTGCAGAAAGACCAAGACAAACCAAAAAATCACTGTTATCACATCTAGTATTTTGGAGAAAGATGAAGGTGATGTCTTCCGTTTATTCCAATAGAAAAATAACTGAAGTGAGGTTGATCATAAATTTTAGTATTAATGAATGATTTTCTACAGCACCTATTTTTCGAAACCGGCTCTGAAATAGTTGATTTAGTTCCATAGTCACTCACAACAATGAAAAACAGTAATGAAACTCAATAACAGCTCTACAAATAAAGTATGTATAAATTAGTTGTCATGGAAACAAGACTAATTCTACTTTCAGATAGAAATATTTAAAGAAAAACTCTCACACAAGAATATGCTTAACGGATTAGCTTTCTTTTCAATTAATGAGCATGTAAATAAATTTTACATCTATCTATGGTTCATATTATTTAGAACAAATTTACATCATTAAAATATATTATCAATATAGGATAAAGTACACACATCTGAAGTCATTTCTTTTTGTATTCCCTTGTTAATTGGTTCTACGATAATAGACAGACATAAATTACTACAGATGCTTTTTTTATTGACACATACGCTAAGCGTTCCTTTTTGTGTCACTGTATCATTAAGTTTTTAAAGCAATCATCAACTATCAATTGTTTAAACTGAAATATCCAATCACAAAAGCCAATAATTTTATTTTGACTTTATTTTCCAAATTTCGAGCAGAATATATTGCATGATTGAACTTGAGGTAGAAAAAATCTTTATATATTTTTAAGTAATATAAATTACTATGACAGTAATGAATAGTAATTGTTAAATACCTCAAAATATCACATAATTAAAAAAGATAATTATGCATCTCTGTGGCCATATAGTAATAGAAATACTAATTTAATTGTTACTTTCAATACATATAAATACTAATTTAATTATATTGTTAATGGTTACTGAAATCATCCCTTCTTTAGCTCAATTTGTATCTTCATTAGTGATCCCCCCCCCTAAAATAACTCTCAGTAAGCGTGAGACTTACATATACAATTTTTCGAATTTCAGTTTAAGTATTAACATATGTACTGTAATTTTTTTTTAAAAAAAGAATGTCTCACTTTGAGTTTACCTTCCTTCTGTTATTTTGACTGCCGTGGCCTAGCGGTCATTGTCATGACCAGTATTGTTTTCGTCGAGTCATGGGTTCAGGTCCTGATGTCACTAAGTCCCTCTCCCCCGTGCAGTGGGGCTGATTCATGTACAATCTACCGGGGCTCCAAATCCTTCTAGAATGGTGAGGAAGTTTTGAGATAGAGGTTTCAGATTATGTGTCCTCCTCATCGTTTGACTGAATATCAAAATACGAGGTCCGAGATCATTGGTCTTATTCAAATCGTTTTAATATGAAAAATAAAAAATTATATTCTTATGACTCTGTTCGAAATGCTGACCTCTAAACTTTCTTTTACACTTTTACAAAAGTTTTCATTGAACCCATTGACCTCACAACTGTCTGGCAGCTGGTTTCACATTTTCAAGTCCATTATCACATTGCTGGCTAGAGACGGACCGAGGAACTGTAGCTTATTAGTGTTTCCTGCTTTCCGTCAATAGATGGAGATTTGTTACTGACCATTAGAACACTAAAAAATATATGTATTAAATGGTGTATAACTTAATCGATTTATATCAATAGACAGCAAGTTGCAAGCAATTGTTTTCGGTGATTTCTCGAACTATTCAGTACTAAAAATGGCGTTACGTAAGAAATACTTCTCTGAGGAAGAATTTAGATTCTTTTTCTTCTAATTTCCAATTTCCTTAAAATTAAAAAGCAAATTTTTGAGTCAGTTAAGGGGGAAATTTTAGTAAGTAAATAAGTTATATACACATCACACACATATATACATATGTATATATTTGTGTGTGTGTGTGTGTGTGTGTGTGTGTGTGTG
>BMAW01049610.1:87491-98159 GCA_019974015.1 Nephila pilipes | reverse complement strand
TTTTTTTTTTTTTTTTTTTTTTTTTTTTTTTTTTGTGTGTGTGCTTAATATATGAACTAAGCCAAACGACTTTTAAAAGTTATTTTAAGAGCATGCGATTATTTTTTTAAAATTTCTTTATTCTTTCTGAAACTCTTGTATTTAACTTTGAAAGTGCACATTTATCTAATTGTTTTTTTTTTTCCTTCTAAAAACAGTATAATTCAAACAAACATCATTCATGAAGATTTAAAAAGCACAAAATATGCAATATAAAAAGTAATAATAAAGTGCGAGAAAGTATTTTTTAAATATGCTTAACACTAGAAAATATTCACACTGCAAAGAAGAAAGAAATAATAATGAACAGCAGCATTTTTTCGAAGGCGATAAAGCGAAAAAGCGAACTTCTTGTAGAAGTTGGAAAATAGAATACATGTGGGGAGGGAAGAGAAATAGCGGTGTAGTTTCGAATAGCAAGTAATTGTGGCTCAATCGATGACTAACGAAGTGATAGTGACATACTGTTAGGGAAAGAAACGAACGCTAATTTGGACCGACTTCCGCCACAAAATGGTCGGAAATTGACTGCCGGAATTTTTACCTTCTTCGCTAATGGCTCCCCCTTCATGAAAAGAGCAGTCATTTCAATATTTTGCGGCCGGCTCATCTTCGTGTTTTTATTTATGCGCTCATTGTTTTGATCATGGAAAGTTTTGAGGATCGTTTTCAAAGCAGAAGTTGCTGCTTTGTTCCGTGGCGTCATTAATGGGGATTTGCATCAGTTTGGGGATTGTTTTGATTCGTCTATTATGAAATGGTTTTGTATATAAAAACGGAAAGTGTTTAAAGGTGCGAAATATTTTGGTATTTTGTGAAAAAAAAAAAGAAAGAGAGAGAGAATTCTTTCTTTCCATGCAGTTATTTCAAAAAGTATTAATGCTCCTTATAAAATCGCGATGATATTTCCTATTTCCAAAGTTTTTTACTACGACAGATATTTCTCTAAATTTTACAGAGGAATACATTTTCGGAAACTATTTGTAGCTAAGGATGAGAAAAACTGTTATTTTAAAGGATAAACAGTTCTTTCCTGTGCCTCTCTCTCTCTCTTTTTTAAAGTGCTATCCTTGAACTTGTTCTTTTGATCAACATTTCATTTAAAACACATACTGGAATAGCCTAAAGCAAATAAATAGGTATAATACAATATTGTATAGAAATATGTGTAAATAAAAATATGTTTATAAAGAGATTTATGAAAACTTACATTTTGTCGATTTTACTCGTCATAAAAATAAATAAACTTTAAGTGAAAACAATTAGCATTTTGAATTAATAATGAATTGCATGATATTTTTAATGTTTACGTTAACCAGTACCTTTGTTATTTTAATGCATTTTAAGGCGTCAGATATTTGACAATGCCCTGCTTGTAAGATGTTTTCTTCTTTTTTTTGTCTACAAGATGTTGTCCTAATTGTACAAAGAAATCCCTTAAATGTGTAAATTGACATATCATAGCTAGATGCATGTATTTTATATTAATGACACGTAATAATTGTTTCAATTTTGCATTTGCTGTGGTAGCCTAGAGGTTATGGTCGCGGACTCGCGGCCGGCTATTTTCGTCTAGTCGTGGATTCGAGCCCTGATGCCTTTAAAGACCTACCGTGTTTTACTACGCTGATGCACGTTAAATCTGTCGGGGCTCAAAGTCCTCCTGATGGTGTGGTGTAGAAGTTAAGAGAGGGAGGTTCCAGCTCAGGTGTCGTCCACGTCTCTTGACCGAGTTTATAAATTACGAGGTCCAGCGCCAATAGCCCTTGTGTTGCGTCTAGTGCGACGTTAACAAAACCAATCCTTGATCACACGCAATCCACATCACAAATCCACCGCGGTTTTTCCTAAAATTTTGTTTTCAATTTTGAATACTGGATATCTTCGACTTACGTCTGAGCTCCGTTTCGACTCACACGTCGAAAGTCAAATTTATGCTTTTCAACACTATTTTCATCCAAACGAATTCTAAAAAGTGCACATAAAACAGAAAAATCCGTTCAATGTTCGTATCTGACATAATGAGAAATAATTATAAAAGATAATAATTATCTTATCCTATATTATGAGAGATAATAATTATTTTACATAGTAAGGAGTTAATCCAATAAGTATCAGGACTGAAGTCATAAAAGAAAAATTATTGAAAATATATGTGCAGTGATAATTTTCGAAATATAATTTTCCTGCATCTGTTCATCGCTGCAAGCTTTTTTTTTTTTTTTTTTTCTTTTTTTTCCCAATCTTCATGTTTATTCTTGGAATCGACAACCACGTAGCTGTTTTGCAACTCATCAAAGATTCTTGAGTCGCATCAATCATCCCGAAACAATATCCCTTTCTTTATGCGAGGGAACAAAAAAGGACGGTGAGGGCCAGATCTGGAATGTAGGGTGGTTGGAGCAGAATTGCGGTGTTGCGTTTGGCCAGGTCCTCCTTCATAATTAGCGACGTGCCGCTGGACATCGTCGTGATGGAGCATATAGGTATCGGCAACTTCTCTTTGGACACGGCGGACATTAATCTTCAAACGTTCTAGCATTCATGTGCAAAATTTACCTTTAACTGTTTGTCCAGCAGGCCCATGTCCCTTGTGGACCGTATATCTTTAGAGATGATTTGTTCAGTTTAAAGCAAAATTTGATAGCACAATTTTGCTCGATGTTTCGCTGAATCTTCACTCTAAGATAGCTCTAATCACACTTCGGTCGATATCTACTCGCTCTAACGGCTCGAAGGCAGCTAAAAAAGTTCTCTAAGATCATATTATATCCCCCTCTAACCATACCACCCACACAGACTGCCTTCTTGACCCTTCCCATCGGCAGGAAGAAATCATCCCGATACTTACTGAATATATCTTGTAGGTGCTTTATTGTACTTATAAACAAAAACAGTACCTGAAAAGGCGTAACTTAAGAATTGTAAATACCCTCCGTATGACATTCTGCTTGCATATATACATAAAATAACTTCCGAAGAAGTAAGGAGAATTTTTCTGAGGAAAAAAAATTCTTCATTCTTCTTCTGTGACTAGCCGCGGTAACCTAGTGGTCATAGTCGCGGATTTGCGTCCGGAGTTGCTTTTCTTGGGTATAAGCCCTGATACCACAAAAGGCCAGCCGTGTGAGGGGAGTACAAAGAAACACATCGAATGACGAAAAGAACAGATGAATTATTTGACTAAGAAAGAGCTAATTTTTCTTATTTGAGAATTAGAAGAGCAGCTTATCGTAGAAACTGAGAACAGGGTGTTTCTACCCACTTTTTCGAAAGAACAAGTTTTTATTTTGATCCTCATTCCTACCTAATGCAATAAATTGTTCCTTTCTTCTAAGTGTTATTGTTCATCCGTTACTTTTTTTTTTTTGTAAATATCATATGAATTTGTTGTTGCTATACGAGCAGGATGGCAACAGCAGCCAAGTGGTCATGGTCTCGAGCTCACGCCCGGCATTGTTTGCTTCAAATCGTGAATTCTAATTCAAGGGACTTAAACAATTTGCCTTTTGTCTTTTCTAATAATTTTCAGAATAATTTCTTTTATTGCCTTATCCAAATACAAAATTTCTCAATAATAATTTCGTTAAATAAATTAGAACATTTATCTCTTTTTGTTGCCTGCATTTGAAGAAATACATTAATGACAAAAGTTCCATGAAGCAATAACAAAACATCTTCTGAAACATACTAATTAAATACTATTATAAATTGTTTATAAATGAATTGCAAAAGTAAGCTATTAAAAATTGAAAACGTTTTATTAATATTTATTGCAAAAAAAAAGCGAATAGAATTCTATGTTCAAGAATTAAAAATATTTTAAAAATTAGAAATATTTACAGAAATTTCAAGTGGTAAAAGGAAATTAATTTCATTGTTGTTTTCAATCATGCTTAACCTTATTCATATTAAGTTGTTATTATTCATATTTAAGTGGTAAAATTATGCTTATTTATATTAAAATAATGCATTGTTGAGTTTTCGTTTTTCGTATTAAACAAAATTTGTCTTGAGTCTCTTGACAAATGGGTGTTTGCTCAAAATGAAACATTCTGAAATATGTACTGAATTAAATGATGGTATCTATTTGATTAAACTGAGTGTAGTAAAAGCAAGAATTATTTCCTTTTTATGCCGCTTTTAAATAGTCTCTATCTCAGCATACAAAAACAATAAGCGTGTATGTAATGTTCCTTTAAAAATATTTTCTTACTCATAATATCGTGAATATATTCAGTTTTATGTAGAATAATATAGCCCAAATAATTAAAAAAAAAAAAACATTGCTAAAAGCTGGTTATTGAATGAAAATGTTTAAAAACTATTTAAGAAGGGCGAAATGGATTAACACAAGTGAATGTAATAAAACTTACAAGGGGTATGATGATTCTTAACATTAAAAAAATGTAAATGCACACATTGGCATTAATATAAATGCCCACATTGGCAATGCACACATTGGCATTAATGTAAATGCACAAATTGGCCACGCTAGCCTAGTGGCCATGGTCGCGAACTCGCGGCCTGCATTGATTCCGTCGAGTCGTGGGTTCGAGTCCTCATGCCGTTAAAGACCCGCCGTGTATCGGAACTGTTGTATGTTAAATCTGCAAGGACTCCATGTTCTCCAGAAAGCGTGGTGTGGAAGTTTGGAAAGGGGCTGCTAGCTCAGGTGTTCTCGTCACTTGACTGAGGCTCAAAATAACCAGATCCGTCGCCCATAGCCCTCGGTCTTAAGTGCAACGTTGATAAACATTTAATCAAGCAAAGTAAATACACACACCGTATCTGAGAAATATGACCTCAGAGGAAACAAAACGAACTGAAAGTGTCAAAAAGGGTAAATAACACAAGACATTCAGAAAAAAAAAATCAAAGAAAAATCCCAACAGATGATCAATACAAAAATCACTTATACGTTTGTAGAAAAGAAATAACATGAAAAACGACCGCAAACGATACATTAAAGCACGTGGAGATAAAAAAAAATGCAAACAAAATAAAGAAGAAAACAAAATGAAACATACAAGCTCGAGGCGTGCTATGGTATTATGGAAGTGCAGTTCCCCAGTTCAGGAATCTGATCATATGTAATCACATTTACAAGATTAATCACTAGTAACCTGATTCGACTAGTTAATAATTTAGCTCAAATTTAAAGCAGTTGAATCTAAAGAATTTTCAAAGTTATGTCTAATAAGGCAGCAATCGAATGTAAGAATTTTGACCGGCGATTTTTCAATAATAGCCGAAAATATTGGTGAGATGCAGAGAAAAAAAAACTATTAAATTAGAAGACAAAAAATTTATCAATTAAAATTTACCGGAATGTATAGAAATTTAAATTTTGTGTATTGTGTACCGGATTAATGTCGTTAATAAATAAGAATATTATAAATCTGTCTTTGTAATAGTATGAAACGAAGTTTGGATAGAGAGAAGTTTCAGCTCCTTAGAATTTTGTCATTCACAAGATTCGAAATAATAAAAGTGAAACAATCCATCTGATAACAGCTTTAAATAACGATAGCATCAATATCGAAAATTTTAAGATGTTTGTCCAAAGAAATAAATTATTTTATGCAAGATGTATGACATTTAACGAAAAAGTATTTGTTGCTATAAAGATTAAGAGCAAGATGAGATTTTGGCCCGATCTCATTTAGAATTCGTTTCAGTCAATGTTATACTTGAGAATCTAATAAATCAATAAAAAGAAAGAAATGTTGCCATTCATTAGCTCACATATTTGCTTCTCAATGGTTCTATCTAAAAAAAAAATCAAAATATTCCAATTATCAAAATTTAACGAAAACTGTTGCTCGAACAATAAAAAGTTCTGGTTTGAATCCATATATTAGCTCATCAATTCATTTTCAACGGAGATTATCTTTACGCGCTTTGCGACAAAACTGTGTCGAAAGTAGCGAAAAGTATTCTTCCAGCAGCCATCTCCCTAGCGACTACTAATTTCTATCTGTATGAGGTTTAATGAAGGAATTCAAAGTTTACAGTTTATTTCCAAATGGAATTAATTTTCCGCCGAGATATTTAATTTCCCCAGACGATTCCAAAGGAACAAAATTAAGTTTTACGCCTACAAACACCTTCAATTAACTGCATTCTTAGAGCATTTTCTGGAGTGAAAAGGGAACGGAATTATGATCAAATATTTGCATTTTCATCCATTTAAATTCGTTCACAAGTTTCCCTCCTCCGTTTTGAAAATTGTTAATGAGTTTCGAGAACGAGCGGGAGGAAAAAAAAATATTGTTTCGCTTTTCGAGCAGACGATAATTTTTAATCAAGAAACTGTGAAAATAAAAAGCGGAGAAAATTCGACCGAAACGTAATAAGCATTGCTTTTGTAACTAGAACATTAAAATTAAACGAATTAAGATTCGATATTTTTTTTTAATTTTAATTCATTTGTTTGTTTATTATTACTCGGAATATTGCTGGTTCAGATAAATGTTTTCTTTTAAGCCTCCCAATTTATTCGAAATTCAATATAAGTTTTCTCATTATCATCAGCAGAATCTTTACAACTCAGATTGTTATCCGACTTAATTAAATTTTAAAAGATTCGTCGTAGCACTTATGAGTATTCTTTATATGTGGATTACCGAGTACTAATCTCTAGTTCGCCGAATTAGCTAAAGCCTTACATGAGCTAATCGATCGCTACCAACTGGTAGTTAATTCGTTAACCTTATTACGAACATTTACAAGGCATCAAACGTTTCTTTTGTTCATAGATCAGGATAAGAGTTTAAAAGGCTTAGATTTATAATAATTGAGCCATGTCGTATTTAAAATTAAAAATTGCACAGAACATAAGGGAAGTGAAAAAAACTTTAAATTTTTTATGGTATACGAGGAAAAATATAACATGCAACCAAATGAATATCTTATATGTAAATTTGAATGTTTATTTGTCTACTTGTCTGCTATGCATATCTACATCATTGATCATATCGTTCCCAAATTTTATAAGGAGCTTCGATGATGTTTGGAAGGAGTTGTAACATTTGTTAAGCATTTCATCCCCCAAAAAATGTTTCCAATTTGTTTTTAGGGAATTTTTTTGAAACCCTCCTTTTTTCACCTCTAACAGATGGCAATAGTACAGTTTCATTTAAAAACTGTTCTTTTGAATTTATTTTCTTGAAATTAATTATATTTTTTAATAATTTTTTTTCCACATTTTTAAGATTTTTCTTAATAATGTTGAAGCAATATTTTTGTGAACATTGCAAGGTAGCTCTTGAACGAAATGTTGCAAAATTACGATTCTTGCACCATCTGATAGATGTAAATGAATTCGCCAATCCGGACTTTGACGAAAAAGTCCAACATGGAATATGTTGCATTTTTTCACAGATTTGATTATAAGCAAATATATTGTATGTAATTAAAAGAATATTAAAAGAAAGTAATGCACCGCCACATAAAAATGGTTTGATTCTAAACCATTTTAAAAAAAATTCAAATTAAGAAGCAGCTAAAACATTATAAGTACAATATTAAGAAGTAATTTGAGGATCTCGGTAGTTAAACAGGGGTCTCACAATTATCTTAAAATTTTGAATAATTTGACTCTGCATTCCATCATTTCTAGGACATCTGATTACATACAAAGCAAAGTAAGATATAAATTATAAGTACTTGATTCACTTGATAAAATATACTTAATATTTTTATTTTGATCTTTAATTTAATAAAAACTTTAAGAAATTTCTTATTGTTATGATACATCTTTTTTTTTTTTTTTTTGAAAACTTAGCTTTCTATTGGTGAAAACAAGTTTGAAAGATAACACACAAAAAAAAACTTGTTAATGTTATACTTTGAACAGAAACAAATTAGATACATGTTATAATACATATCCGTAATTCATTAGAAAGTATTTAGATCGGTTTGGTTTGATTTTATTAACATTCGCACTTGAGGCAACACGAGAACTATTGGCGATGGCGAGAACAACACCTGATACTGCACCCCCCTCTCCTAGCTTCCACAACACGCCATGGGAGGACTTTGAGTCTCGGCAGATTCAACGTGCAGTAGCCCCGGCTACGCGGCGTGTCTTTAGTGGCATCAAGGTTCGAACCCACGACTCCACGAAAACCGCAGGCCATGAAGTTACGACCATGACCAGAAGACTACCGCAGCCACAGGAAGTATTTAGCAGGAAATTCTTACAGCTGACTTATATATACATTTGCGCTAAGCTTTGGATTTTATTATCCTTCCTGTAGAATGACTACTATTACCTGAAAAATCGCTTTTCAGACAATGAGAAAAGCTGCCGAATTTGGCGACAAAAATAGTTATCTCTGTACCAGGGGTCTCTCTCTAGATAGTTATCTCTGTACCAGCTTTTCAGTCAGAGAGCCGCATTATCTATCAAACAGCATCTCAGAAGCCGACTACACACTCGAGATTCAAATAAAAAGGTATCAAAACATAGATGTTATTTTTAAATATTTATTTAATACTATTTTATTCAGTTATTATTCAATAGCACATTGATACACTACACACGAACGTATTAGTGGGAATCAACAGTGACCAGAGCTTAATATCAGAAAAATTTGTTCTCAAATTGTTCTTTACACATATCATTCTTGAAAAATGTCTGTTCACGCAAATATGTTGTTTCAAAGATTGAAAGGTACCTTGATGCAAAAATTTTGACGTTAGGAAAGTCTACCAGGGATAAAAACTGGTAAAAACCCACCAGTCCTTCTTTGTACTTGTTCCTGAGAAGGTCATTTACATGCAACTCAATGACCTTCAGCTGAAGTTCATCTGGTCAACTGGCCACATTTGCTTCAAATGGGATTTAAAACAGTCTCACTTCCGCCTTTGAATCCTAGTCAGAAAACCTCTCTTGAAACTTCAGCTGGAAGTCTTTTATGATCTCGTAAGCAAATGACACGGGGAACTCAGCTGTTGCTTCAGCCATGAAGACCTTGAACTGCTGAAAATGCGTCTAGTTGCTGGCCTGTACATATTTCAAAAACAAGATAAATTTAGACCTGAAGGCCTTTAGGTGAGTGTATAGATCAGAAATTAGATTTTTCTCTCCTTGTAGTTTTAGATTCAGAAAACTTAAACAACTAGTTATGTCAGCAACGAAGACCAATTTCCATACCCACTTTTCATTAGACAGTAATGGCTGTGACTTGCCTTTACTTTATAAAAATCACCTATTTCTTTTCTTAATTCAAATATTCTGCTCATAACATTCTCACAACTTAGCCAACTTACGGCTGTGTAATATGGGGAATCTTGCGATTCTGTGTTTGTATTTATCAACATGTATCTGGACTGTCTATGGTTGAACCCATGTGACCTTATCAAATTCACCATCTTCACCACAGGATTCAGTACAATGCTATTGCCGACATATTTAGAACACAAAGCTTGCTGGTGAATAATATAGTGCAGGAATATTGGTTGTGGAATATTTTTCTAATTACACATCTGCTTCACTTGTCCAACCAAGCATTTCTTTATGCCACTCTTGTTCTTTCCTCCATCAACAGTCAAGCAATTGAGATCAGTCCAGTCCGGGTTATAATCAGTAAATGCTTTTTCAGTTCATTGAATATATCCTCTCCGGTAACAGTGCCATTCATGCAATGTAGAGAAGCCAGTTCTTATGTTCATATCTTCCCCCACACCCTCTAATGAATACAAGCAGTTGCGAGGTGGAACAGCTGTCCAGCGATTCATCCATTTCAATTGAAATATGGCGAAACTTACTAGCATTTTCTCCTATTTGAGTCGCAATGTTTTCAACCATAAGATATCTGCAACACGGCGGTAAATGGTATTTGATTCCAAAGCTACGTTTTAAAATTGTTTCGACTTTTCTCCGCAAAGTTCCTCGGCCACTTCCAACAATTCCTTCAATATTGAACACAATGGGATCTTCTTCATCTTAGAAACTGAGTTTTATACTGCATGAGGGGAAATGACAATGGAAAAACACACTGATAACAGTTAAGCAGATGGCCTGGCGACAATGACAAATTTCGTTGTCAAATGTTTCCAAGTCGCCAAATTTGGTGACAAAAATAGCTGCCTCTGGATGAAAGGAGAACCTTTTAGGAGCAAGTAGTTCTAGGAGCATATAGAAAAAGAGATAATCAATCTTTTCCTAAGGAAAATAGAAAAAAAAAAAAAAAAACCTAAAAAGAGAGTAAATCAACCGAATTACACAAGATTACAAAAACTTACATGAAATACCATGTGTCAGAGCCAATTTCTTATAAATCTCAATTACAAATTAAAATTCTCCCAAACAAGTTTAAATAGGAAGTATAGCAATGCCATCAATGAGAAAGAAAGAGTACTAATGCAAGACAAGACAAAAGTTAAAATCAAATTATTTTTTTTTAATTTGGCCAAATTAATATAAATATGCTGTACTTTAGTCGCAAGTCTTTTTTTTTTTTAATATGGTTATAAATTATGTTCCTAAAATATTAAGGCTTAAAGAATTCCCTTATAAGGGAATTTTATGAATCACAAGGAAAAGAAAGCCTCCTTGTGTCACATAAACTATATATATATATATATATATATATATATATATATATATATATATATATA
>BMAW01049610.1:0-87481 GCA_019974015.1 Nephila pilipes | reverse complement strand
ATATATATATATATATATATATATATATATATATATATATATATATAAGATATCTCCTAGAAAAATTTGAAGATAGAGAAATTTCGATGAACAGAAATGCATATTGAGTAGCACTTTTCATAAATTTCTTACTAAAAACAGTTTTGCATAATTTATATTTTTTAGGGACAAAGAAGACTCAAAACATTAAGATACCAAAGAAATTTATTTTGAAAGTGTATAAATATGTTTGAGATTTACAAACTTATAGACAATGCAATTAAGATTGAATGTTTGTTTACAGAAAAACAAACAAAATTTTTACTTATTCTTGTACAACACAGTTTTTTAAATGTTTTTTGAACATAATCTTTTACTGAAACCGTTTCAGTCTAATGTTCCATTTTATTTGGAGAGATAAAAATTTCTTCAGAGATATTTCCATTGCTTTAAGAATCTATAAGCCAGTTTTATTCCTTCTTATGGGCGAAATCTATGAGAACTTTTTACTGCAATAAGTAAACATAATATTTATGCGAAAATTCTGCTTGTATATACAGAAACTGTTTTCATAGTGAAAATTCGAGTTTCTCGGGAAAAAGGTCGATATATAGAAATTTTCGATACATAGAAGCTCGACTGTAAACATTCAAACCGAAACATTCTGGGTCTAAATCTTTTGATTATAGATTAGACGAAAGTAAAGTTGTGGAGACATTATTTCAAGGCAGAAATTTATCCTCACTAAACCGGAGGTTTGGGCGAATATTTCGTATTCCATTTGAGGCAATGACTCATATGAAGAGAGATTCTTGATTGGTTGGAATAAATTAATGTCCCTCTCCTTTTATGAGAGCCCCGTTCAAAAAGTTAAGGAGACTGAGTCATTCTAAGATGGATTTTTTTTTTCACGGAGTCTCTTTCAGTTAAACATAATTATACCAGGAACATATTCATGAAACAAAAGTGAGAAGGAATCCGGTTGGTTACTTCGAAAAATAATTTTAAAAAATAACTCAAAATAATGCTCCTATCTTAGATTATATATATATATATATAGAATCTTTTGGTTTTATAACATTTTTTTTAATATATTTAGTTGATGGCCTATAACTCTGGAAAAACCCAGCCTAATGGTCTAACTCCTATTACAACATTAAATTTATTTTCTTTATTCCTTTGTTTTTCTTCTATAGTTAATTTTCCAGTTTATTTATCTCAGCAGTCAATACATTTTTTCCTTTAATTTACTTTTTCATTTTGGAAATTTCTGCAGAATATAATGTTTTCCTTTTATAATCAAATTTTCTTATTTATCTTTGTTCATTTTTCCTTGATTACAATGTATTATTTCTATATTTATATGGATTGGTATATATTTTTTTACTCAATGGTTCATCAATATCTTACATGTTGTTTTATTTTTTTAATTATTGAGATTATTTCCTAATTTATTTTTGAGTAAAGAATTAGTGTTTAATTTCTCATAAATATCAAATTATATTGCACTTAAATATCAAATTTTTTCTAAGCATTAAATTTAAATGAGTTTATTATTATAATTCAGGATATAATAAACACACACACACACACATATATATATATATATATATATATATATATATATATAGGGGGGTGTAAGTTAATACATCCTGAATTATTATAATAATTATATATTTAATGCTTTAATACTTATAAAATTTCGCACACACAAATAAGGTTTATTTACTGTAGACATATTAAAAGTATGATTGCCTTTATTGAGAGCATTATACTTTAATTATATTATTCGACAGAACAGCTTATGTGAATATAATATATTGGATATATAATCTAAGACAAACACAAAATGTGCCAAAACAGAATTATATAAATGGGAAAAGTCATTACACTGTGAAGTTAGTTCGGCGAGATCCTTGGATGGTCGAACGCGCCTGCTTTTCAGATACAAAATGTGCTCTTCAGGGAAGAGACCTAGTAATTTAGTTCTGCCATGAAATTTTTTGACATGCACGAGGATAATCAATATAAATGACTTTCAGGTGTTGCCAGACATTATCCAGTTGAAATTCAAGTCAGGGCTGCTTAGAAAGGAAAAGTAACACTGCGTGGTCTTGAATATCGTCAACGCAAAATCGTACTGAAAGTGTGTCCCATGTCACTACTTAAGAAATCCGGCTATCAAACAAAATGATATTCTAGAACCATAACTCCTAGTAGTCGGACTGCGTCAAAGGTAAAATTAAAGTTAGAATCCCACTTGTTATGACCACCAGGACGCTCCTAGTTATATCTCCCTTGGTTATGGAGATATAGTTCAAAGCGAACTGAAAACAACTCTATTCCAGCTTTGAGATTGATTCCAAATCGAACGAGCATAGGACTATTGCAAACTCGCTTATTCGTATTAAGAGATGAAAGGTAATCGACGTAATTAGTTACAAGAACTCGGATTTTGTTCTTTGAGGGCGATGGTGTGCATTGAAGTTATTAAAGTCTCGGCTGCAAGTAGAATTTTCGAATCAGGTTCTGTGAAGTTGATCTCTCGGTGACTTTCTGACGTTATGCTATCTCGAGGCCGTTTTCTGGTGTGTTTTAATCATTTTCTACAAACTCCGGTCCATAGACAGAGACTGGGAAACGCTTCTCTATTTATAGTTACCATCCAAAATTATATATTTCTGCCACGGTTTCTTAACCTTTCAAAGTCCGTCATTGTAGAACTCAACAGACTGCGTCAAAAACCATTGTTCATCTCTTGGATGACGTAATCTGTGTTGACAAATCTCAGATCCTGGAAATGTTTTTTGAGTTTACAGAATAGGAAAAAGTCGCTTAGAGCAAGGTTGGAAGAAATGGATGGATGGGCCAAATTTCAAAGCCACGTCGCTTTTATTCCTCAACCTTACCTCAAGATGAGTGAGCATGTACATTGTCCGTAAGAAGACGAGCGCCTTTTGGGATTATATCGGGCCTTTCTTGGTCGCAATTTGTGCAGCTACGTGCAGTAATAGGCACCAGTAATGGTCAGATGGCTCTGACCATCACGATTCAACGTCAGTACGAAAAAACAAATAGTATCACCTTCCCTTCCGACTTCTGCACCTTATTGAAGGGGGAGGTGAGTCGCTGTGCTTCCACCCTTTGCTCATTTCTTTGGCCTGTGGATCATATCGATAAATCCAAGATTACTAGGTGACCAAAAAAATCCTTATCGTCTTGCTCGAAAAGATTCAACGTCTCCCTTGGCAAGTCGCATCGCGTTTGCTTTCGAAAAAGGGGAGGGGGAGTCATTAATTGTAGAAACTAGTGTTCTGACACATTTGACAAGTGCAGTGACAAATCATTTGGCTGATTGCTCTTCGATACAGTCCTCCACTTTCTTTACTGTGGCGACATCGTCCGAGAGTGATCTTCTTCCACTTCTTGGATTGTCAATGAGGGACATGTGGCCAGTTTAAAAATTCCTTTTCTGTCTCATGATTGTGTTATATGACGAGCGATCATTTCCATAAACAGTCATCAATTGATTGTTGATTATCCGGCACTTTTTTAAATGGAAGAACTTAAACACATTGCGCGCGCGCGAGCATCTACATCTTCTCCGTACTCTAGCCACTCCAATTTACGGCTTCCTAGAATCAAACAAATCAACACTAATAGCTTATAACATTATGCACATAAGAATCAATTATTATACGGAATGAATTATATCTAGAAAATTTTGATTATTTCATTTAAACTTTATGATACCCCTGCGTACATTAAAAGATACGTGTTTGAGAAATATATATAATTGCTACTTCTGCAAATTGTATCATTTTTAAACGATACATATTATTCTACCTTATTTATTATAAAGGATTTAATATATATCTGGCTGACTGAAATTAATACGTAAAAGTATTATTTTCCTTTGGAATTTTCAAATTTTAATTTCGCAGGTGAGCCAAGTCCGATATATATTTCTATTTAGTTGGCGAGAGAAGGTCCTCAGGGTATAATAATATATTTGTATTCCAATAAAAATGAATGTGTTCTGGTATTTGTACAAATATGTTTCGTAAACTAAACATAATGCAGAAAGTTTACTTTGGGTATTTTTTTTTTGCAAATTAAGTTTATCCATTAAGGATTTCTCACTAGCTTAAATTTGCTATTCTCTTCAAATCGGATTATTTTTACCTTACTCTTAAAAAAATTCATTCTTCCTTATTTATATATTTATTCATCCAATCCTTTTATTCACAACTTTAAAATGGGGGGAAATGATATGTGTGTAGATTTAAAAATCTAATTCTCAGCAATTACCGAAATTAAATATCAATTCTAAAATAACTAATATCAACATCTAAATTTAAATAAATTAATTGTTCTGTTTCTATTCATTACGTTCCACTTATTTATAAATCATTCTTTTATTTCAACGCTTCCATTAATTTAAAAATATCGGCAACAGCGCTTCTGTTAAGAACAAGAACATAAGATACTCTTTGTTCTAGAATAATATTTCATTATAGAATATAAAGCAGACTTTGTTTTTTAATTATAATACAAAGAAGTATAAAACTCATACTCTGATTTGCTTAAAGCTGAGGTACAAAAGAAGAGCAATTACGAAGTTGATAAATATTTATTATGAATAGAAATTGAGAACAAAAAGGTAATTTTAATACGCATCAAATTAATTGATGATTATTACATATTAGTTTGGCTTACACAAACCTATTTTTTTTCTGTCTCTTGGAACAAACGATAAAGAAATTTTTAACCGAACTCATTATGTAGTTCAAATAAACTGTAATTCTTAAACTGTATTCGAATTTATGTGGTTCATTGTGGCTGTTTAATTCGAAAATTTATATCAAATAAAATAAATATCTGTATTAGTAAAACAGGATACATGATATATAGTTGTGGAATCCATCCTTTAAAAATATTTTTAGTCAAATTCGTGAATTCCAGTTTATTTTATGAAACATCGTTTATAAAAATATTACAAATTTACTTGCGATAATGAAAAATAGAAACAACTATCTTTGTTAAATTAACTAAAAGATGCAGCGAATTAGATGTAATATTAATATTCAGTTGACTCTAATAAAATATTTTAACTTTTAGCTCGCCTACTAAATGGAATGGGACTTTTTTTAAAAGAAAATTGTATTTCGACAATATTTTGAATTCTAAACATATAATAGAAAGGAAAAAGATATGCCAATATATTCGAGAATGATTTACGATAAGCAGAGAAAACCAAAATTAAATTTTTGTTCAGAAAATTCTGCTTTTATAACTAAGCATATTACTATTATAACTATAATGCATTAATATTAACTATAATATTTTTTGTAAATACGATACTAGTTTTAAAATATTTTTAATTACGTACCATCCTAGAAAGATTCTCGTTCAATAATAAAATATTTTTATGTCATTTTGTATCATTAAATAAAAAAATATATATTTTATTTCAATACTTAATAGCAGACGATTTATGAGTTTAAAATCACAATAGAAAAGAAAATATGGTTATAACTTTTTCATTCGCAATTTTTTTGCGTAAAAAAATGTTACTCTTTATGTATTTATAAAAAGAGTATCAATATTTAGAGTACATATATTAAAAATACGCTTAAATCGGTATGAATTTCTTACGAATTATGACTAAAACTGAAATCCATAGTTTAAAAAAAAGTCTATTAAATATAACGTCTTACAATAATTATAGATGAAGAATTTCATGTGAAAGGCAACAAGAGTACAATTTTAAACAGAAAAAGATAATGTTATGACGCCATCTTATTACTTTGCTTTATCTTATATCAAAAAAAAAAAAAAAAAAAAAAAAAAACCACTTATAGACAGAACCATTTATAAATAAATAAATATATATATATATATAACAATGAAAATACCTTCCCTTAATTTAACTACTTTGTCATCAATTCTACGACTGAAAAATTACCTACGCAAAAACCCACGCAGAACATTCGTATGCGAAATCGACTTATAATAATAATAATAATGAATAAGACATTTATATAGCTATGAAAATATATTTTCTAAATTTGGCTTAATTGCCATCAATTCTATAACGGGACAAAATTACCCACACAAAACCCCATTAGAATATTTGAATTCGAAACCAACTTATAATAATAACAAAAAGAACCTATTTATTTGAACAACGGATAGAACAGGACTTAAATAGGCATCCAGAAAAATACCTCTCAAATCAATATCATTCCCTTAGGCGCTATAAACAAATAGAAAACAACGTCCATAAAGAACGGGGAAAAAGCAGAACAAAAAGTAACAAAATGGCGCTGGTTTCTATAGACATCGCCCTGCAGATCCTTCAAGTGGAAGGCTTCAAAGGCAATTTACGAACACGGCCGCATCTAGAAAATCATTAGGCTTATTTCGGGCGTTTACAGCCCTCAGCCTACAGCTGGGGCCCGTCTTGGCAGGAAATGGAGATACTGCTGGCGGGCCCCCAAATTTATGGGCACGTAATTTGAAATGAATTTTCTCGGCTACTACATTTATACGCAAAGACGGGCTCTGCCTATATCTCTCTTTGTATGTATATATGTAGCCACTCAAGTTTTCGGCAATGGATGTTTAACAGCAGCTCTGTGATTTGGAGGTAAATAGGCATCAATACGATTCTTTTTTTATATATATCTTCGCTTTGGATGTTTCTTATACCTTCGTATTTTTTTACCTTTAGATACATGTTTTATCGTTATTGATTTTAGATTCTTGTCATAATGTAAAGCTATATATTTTGAAATTTATCAGTGAGAAATTTTGTACACAAGAATTTTTAAACTCGAGAAAGACGACTGGGACATGTACACATTTTTTAAAATATTTATTCGCTCAGATGGAAATCTGAGGCTTTGTGAAAAATATATATTTGTGCAAGTTATTCATCATTTATGTCTATATGAATCACATGTATAGATCAAAGATTTCATAGACCTTGAATAACGAAATAATTCTCGATTTCTCTATTTTCAGTGATCCAATAATAACTTGTATTTATTTATTGCAAAGATAATGCAATGAAGCAATGGTGTTTTTTTTGTGTACATTTAACATAGAGAAGATTACAACAACTTCGACAAGTTGAAAAGTCTTAGAAGTCTACCATACTTTTACAACATAAAAAAAGTCTACAACTTACTTTTAATAAGAAAAAATTTATTTTTACTCATTAAATGTATTAATAAATTGTTATTGCTATATGTGATACATTGCTATATGTGATTCTTATGTTATTGTTTAATGAACCAAAAAAAAGAAGAAATCTAATCTCACCTAAAGAATTTCGCTTCACAATTCTACGAATACATGTAAATTGCACAAAGGGAAAACGGATGGGTTCTCCTTGACATGGATATCCATCTGATAAGATTATTGGATTGCTAAAAAGTTGTTTATTTTTATTTTAAGTATTCTTTAGTATTTATTAAAAATAAAATTTGAAGATTTGGTATGTGCGATGAATGGATATCTGTGTATTATAAATGTACAAACTTATTTTTCTCTTCCACAAAGTGTTCCGTTAACCATAGTCAATATCTCTTGAAATATTAAACAAGGAACATATATGAAGAAGTTGACTTCGTAATTTTGGACTACAGTCAAGTGACCATTATGTATTCTTGAGCTGAGTACTTCACTTCTACACCACACTATTAAAGGACTTTGGTGTTCAATTCCCTTAAACGTGTAGCATTCCTCATTACTTTACATTAAACTATCGGAAAAACCTGGACTCGAACCTGTGCAACGATTAAATTTTAGTAAATAAAAAAAATATTTAAATCTAAAAGTATTAAAAAAATAATTATTATCATTCGTTGTAAACCACGATAAACTTTTATTTTCATTTTTTAGTCGGGACGCTGAATTTGGTTTGAGTTGTAAATAAATTTTTCGTAATATAATTGTCCTCCTTTATTTTATACTCTGATTTCACTTATCACCATTCAACCATTTCCATAGAAGTTTAAGAATAGATTCGATTGTATGCCGCTAAAAGTTTGAAAATTTATATTCTAATGTGATGTTAATAAAAGAACTGATAGAGCTACAGCATTCAAATTATTTTTTTTAAAAAAGAAATGAGGAGTTTTACTTTTTTAAGAGTTATAATTTCGTCACATTCAAGTAATTTTTCAAGCCATATAATGTAAGTTTTGCAAAACAATTGTTCTTCATTTCAAACAAACATTTACATTATGCTAAAAGGGAAACTTTAATTCTTAGAGAAACTATTTTATATTAAAAAAGACACTAAAAGAACGTAAAATTCGTGGTAAAACTTATAAACCTAAGATTTCAGAATCCTTTTCTTTGATCTCAAAGATCGTCATTCATGCAGTAGAAAAGTCGAAGTCGAGTCGAGTTGAGTTGAGAGGTCTCTGATATTCAAAGATTTTCTGAGAAGAAGATGTCGGAATTGCGTGAAATGATTGCATATGAACGAATGAATTATTTATATCCTGGGGAAGAAGAGGATGTTTGGTTTGATTGCGGAGGGAATCGGAATACATTTCCTCTTCTGTAAAGTAACTCTTTACTTTTCCATTAAAAGACAGGAAATATGAAACAACTGTTTCAAAGTATATCTTCTTTTTCATTTTTCAAACTGTGAGATTTCGCAAGACAAAAAAAAAGAAAGAAAGAAAATTGCGGATAATTTAGGCCATTTTTTCAATCATCAATACGAACAAAGCAATAATTTATTCCATTTAATAAAAGTGTGGGATCGAAATCTTTAGTATTGATGTCTTCTTTGAGAAACTGATCTTATATTAAATTTATTTTATTTTAACAGATTTCTTAAAATGTCAAAGTATTCAAACCATACGTTGATAGATTTGTATGAAAAGCAACTGAAAAATAAGTGTATATGATGTGCAGTTCGTAAATTTTAGGATAATGAATGGAAAAAATGATCTATTTCATAATCCATTTTCATAATCGTTTGCCCAAAAAATAATTTTAACATTTTGATAATTTTTTGAATTTTCGAAAGTCAGAGTTCAATTCCATTCGCTGTTCATGTTGAAAGTAAGCTAGTAACTCTCATTTTGTATCAATAAGCAATTTTATGAGAATTAATATTTTTCTTTTAACATTTTAGAACAGTTAAATAGAAAATATTAACGTTTTATACTAAAATATAAAAATAAACGCCCATTTTAGAAGACATATGTTCCATACGTACAATGACAACTTTTGTCAAACCATCCAATTATTATAAGGTTAACTAAACACGCTTAATAATTAACATTTAAGCATGTTTGACGACTTATTGAAAATTACGCATATGCATCTTTAATTACTTAGCTAGTCATCTATTACATAGAATTAATAGGTACCGTTGAGCTTAAATATACCGAAGTAGCCATATTATATTTAGATTACTCACAATTATCTGTTAAGATGAGTTAGATTTAGTCTGGTTTAGAAAGCCAGGACATGCAGGGGGAAAATATTATACCGAATTTAAGACTCTTCGTTTTTGGGACAGATATGTCATAAAATTATTAGTAGAGATTAGATTTTTTGTGTTTGTCTAATAATGATATTTTAATCTATCTGTAGAACTATGAAAGTAATTTTTTCCATTTTTTTTTCTTCTTCGAAAAATGCTTACGCGATTTCTTAGACACGTTTGCCTTTAGGTAACATTTAAAAAAAAATAATATTCCATAAATGTGCAAAATATTTTACTCCTCATATATAAATTAATGCACAAAAAATATTGAACCAACCGTTTTAATGTTATTACTGAATATATATTTTTGAAAAAAAAAATTATAGAACTTTGTTAATTTAGAAATTTTAATTTTGTTTTTCTTATAAAAAATTACTTTTTAAAATTTAAATATTACTTAAAGAAAAAAATTGAGGTTCCTTATATCCATAGATATCCTTTATAGAAGTATAAAAATGTTTTAAACCGTATAATGTTGCAGTTCTTAAGAAAACGTTACCTATATGCAAATATATCTGAAAAATCCTATCCATATTCAACTAAGAGAGACTAAAAGTCTTTTTTGACTAAGAAATCACTTTTATAATTTTATCGAGTGATTAAAGTATTATAATTAGGCGCACAAAAAAAATCTAAGCTCTACTGATAATATCAAAATATATATGTCACTATAACAATGCACAGTTTTACTATACCTCTCACGACGTCATGGTACCCTTAATGTCATTCTGGAGTTAAAAAGAAGCATTCGAATTCTGCGAATCTCATAAGATAGCGTTCACAACCATATAGCAATGATAACATAAGCTGACGTTTCATGTTTGATACTTGTACGTCACTCTATGTAAGGATTAAAAAACACCGTTTTGCTATAGTTTCCTCTCTATTGCTCACTATTTCCCGTTATCCCTACAGGTACTAACCTTCATTAAGTAAGTTCAGGAATTATGACCCTCAGGTATCATAGCGATATTTTTCTTTCCCGTGGCGTTTACTGTCTTTCACATACGTGGGTGACGCAGCCACGGGATATCCAGCGATCCTTCTCTATTTCCGATATCATTTTCGTCGAGCAATTTTTATCTTTCAATTCCTTTTTTTGTGTCTAGATTGCAATTCAAACGAATGTTTGATGCAACTTAGTCAGATTTGACTCTTGCGGCATAATTTCTAAGTGTTACTCACACACTCATCTCACATGATCATCTTTGGATAATTTTTATTTCGAACTAGCAAGTTTCCAACTGTTGAAGATGTAATTATCAGATAAAGGGGGGGGGAGTATAGTTTTTATGCCCTATACTACATTTTTTATCAACAAATTACGTCTCCACGTATCTTAAGATATTTGGTTGATTTAATAATTAGGTTTTATCTTCTGATTCCATGCGTATTTAGTGCGAAATTTAAAAAAAATTAAGTAATTGAAAAATATCTGTTATTTTTAATATAAAAATAATATAATCTGGATTTTACTACTTGTTTTTATCAACAAATTATGACACGGAATATTTTAAGATATTCGGTTGATTTATTACTTTGGTCTGATTCATTGAATATATATATGCTTAGTATGATGACTAAAATATTTTAAATAGTTGCAAAACATCTAAATTCTTTTTAATATAATGATTAGCTTGTAGTACTCTTTTTTTTGTTCGATTGCTTCATTCCAAATGTTTTTACGTTGTTTTATCATTTTTACTTTTTTTCAGGAATCATATGTTCATTTTCAGAAATTGTTCTTACACATTTAGTCCGAACTGAAGTGAACTATATTTTCTCTTTTTATGTATAATGGTGCACATAAACTTAGTTAATTAAAAAATATTTATATTGTGAGCATGAGTTTAAAATGGGTTTCCTCTTACTGTAAATTATATCCAAACACCATTATATAGGGTATAGATTTCATTTGAAATATGCCACATTTAGATTTAAGGTTCCCGTCTACCAGCCATTTTGATTACGTGAATGCAATGTTAATCCTACGGAATTTCTACTACCGTCCGCAAATCTGTATTATTTATTTATATGAATGTAAAAAGTGCATACGAAAGAGCAAAAAATAATGAAAGTTTCAAGGAAAATTATGTTTTCCCTCTAGGTTTTTCTAAAAATGTTTACTTTTATTTTAATGATTCGTTTGTGGTTGTTCACCGGTTTTCAAAAAAAAAAAAAATATTTTAAAATATTTTTGAAAATCGGGGAGGAAAATGCGATTCCGCAGAAACCTTAATTATTTTTTGCTTTTTTTAATACTTTTTTGCATTAAAATACATAAAAAGTATAGATCTGAGGACGTTAGTAAAAATTCCATAGGATTAATATTATGTTCACGAAATTAAATAACCGGTAGATGGAAGCCTAAAGATGGTTTCATAATATCGCGAGTTTTTAGTTACAACTTTCCACTTTCGTAAAGTAAATTATTTATTTTATTACCTCGGGAGTTGAGATGTCATCTTGTTAAACCTCTCAGATTGACATTTGAAAATATTTTTAGCTAAATTAAGTAAAGATCGCTATGCAGGTCTTAGGCTCTGTTGTTATAAGTGCTTGACTAGTCTAACTTTGAACTGTTTCAATTAAGCGGGAAAAAATTAGATTAAGACTTCTCCTCTTTTTTCCTTCCTAAATGAAGATAAAAGTACAAAAACTTTATTCTTAAAAACAAATATTACTTAATGAAAAAATTTGAGCCATATCTTAATAAATCACAAGTTGAAGGCATCTCTAAGCCCTCAAAGAATTAAAACTGTTCTATATATTGTAAATGTTTGAAACTATTCTTGTATAACAAAAATAAAGTTAATTCCTGAGCAATTGTTTATTAAAATTGTACAATTTTTGTACGTATATTTACTATAATGGAGAGTAATATAGAGTGTTTCAAAAAATGTTTTTCAATTTTAAAATGACGTAATTCTTAAATAGTAATATATAAATGGTTAAAATATTATATATTTAATGGATAGACCATAAATTAAATAAAAATTGTTAATAAAAATCAGTTGCAAATTTACTTATAGCATTTCAATTATCTTTCGTAAAAAGGAATAAAATCAATCGTAATGGATTCCAAATGCTATGGCAATGGTATGCTGTAAGCGAAGAAAGAAATTTGAAATCACCTATTAAAATGTCTCATATAAAATGGACACAAATACTACACAGATAACCGATTCACGTTCCTCCAGTATTCCAGGTATTTTAGTGAAAATAGTGTCTTTTAACGTTGCAACAGAAAAGGAAGTAGCATGGACTTAGACGGGTGAAAATGAATACTAGTCCATACTAGTAACAGTCTCTTCGGAATAGTTCAGAAGTAAACTTATGCATAAATTTGAAAGTTTGTCTGTCCACACCATTAATCGTATCACTCCAAAAAATTTTGGGAGCTTATCGTTCTTTCCATGCATCAGTGTAGATAGAACTATAAGCTCCCTTATTCACCATTCGCGTGGAAATATCGGCTCCTTATTCACCATTTTTCAACATCAACAGATGGCATCACTATCGCTTATCTCGATTTACTTAAAAACATTTCTTTTCAAATTTATTTTTATTTTTTAATAATTTTTTTCCCAAGTTTTGACATTTTTTTTCAATTAATGAAGTCGAAATGATATTTCTGTATTCTTTATGTACTAGCTCTCAAATGAAACGGAATAAAATTATGATTTTTGCGCCATCGTGTGTGTAAATCAGTTAACCGATTTTTGGCGAAGTGTATCATTAATCAAGATTTGTAAAATGGTTTACGACCCCTAAAAATTCCGCGAATACTGATCATAATTTCGAAATTGAATATTTATTCCTTTGGAGGGAATTGCGATACATTTGAGGTAGAGGGAGGGGATCTTGAGTTCCAAATGCCTGAAAATTTTGGATATGTTACAATTAACTTTTTTTTTTTTTTTTTTTTTTTTTTTTTTTTAATATTTTTCTTAATAATATCCAATTTTTCAATTTGTTTTACGCTTTTGAAATTAGAAGAATTAAAAAAATATCTGACGTTTGGTGGTAAACATTTCGAAAAGTGTCGAAGAGAAAATTTGTGATCGAGAGGGGGTGGGAGGTCAAATACTTGAGGCATCACATAACATTTAGGGACCCATCTCTTCAAAATGGAAACTTTCAAGCAGAATTTTACAGAATTTGAAATTTAAGTTATATTTAAGATGAGAAATCAGATAGCGAGAGAAAAAACGTCTTTAATGAGAAAATTTTGTTTTATAAATTAATAAACTGCGTTTATTAAAGTAATCCGTTTATGTCATAATTTATTTCCCCTCGAAATGTTCATATTGATCACAATTTTTCCCAGCGGCAATGAGAATTACAAGAGCTATTCAGACCCCTACCGTCTGCATACGGCCATTTTGATGTGATGGAAGTAATGTCATTCTTATGGAATGTCCACTACCACCCTCAAATCTATTACTATTTTATTTATTTGAATGCAAAAAAGAGCGTCCTAAAGAGAGAAAAAAACAATAAAGGTTTCTGAGGAGTCACATTTTCTTTCCGATTTTTGAAAATACTGTAGAATATTTTTAAAGACTGGAAAACCCACAAAGCAGTCGCTAAAATAGGCGTTAAAAATATTTTTAAAAATTGGAGAAAAAATGTAATTCTGCAGAAACCTTCATTAATATTATTATTATTACTCTTCCGGGTGCAATTTTCTGTATTCAAATAGATAAAATAGTATAGATTTTAGGACGGTAGTAGAAATCCCATATGATTAACACTACGCTCACGAAATCAAAATGGCCGGTAGTTGGATCCTTAAAAATTAATTGTACTTTTTTTTTTGTGACGACTGGACAATATGGTTGGGTCCCATTTCTCGTGAACCAGAAAGTGTCTGATAGATCTTCGTTTTTAGCTGTTTTTGCCTTTTTTTAGGTTGGTTTTCCATCCCTTGGAAATACTGTAGAATATTGAATTGGCGAATATCTATTTCCCTCCACGGAGATCGGTTGACCTTGATCAGTTATTCGAACACATCTTCGCGTCCGAAGAAAACTTGTCCAATTTGCTCTCCTTTTCACGTCACTTATTAAGCGTTTTTAGCTCCTACCGTCGTTTATTGCGATCTGTGTAAAGAGAACCGTTGCAGAACCACAGAATTTCGAAGCATGAAAACATATTGTGCCAAAAAAAAACTATTTATCTCAACTTTTAACGTAGAAGTACTTTCGTAAAGGGGGGAAAATAACGTGCATGAAAGTGAATACTCAAAACAGGCAAATTTGGAGTATCATATATTTAACGCATCTGTTGTGTGATGAATGCATTCTCGGAGAGTTTTAGGCAGCCAAAATCCATTGGTATATTAAAAGGTATATATTTAATACGTTAACTAATTTTTGTTCTAAATCAGAAATTATATAAATATAATCCCCCCAATTCATAGATGGCACTGCGAAGAAGTTTTGATAGCATAAATACTGTAACTTTTCAATGGGTTTTCTTCTATTCACATTGTACCTGTCTGGTCAAAAACTTTAAAAGTTTTTTCTTAGATTTTAAAGCGCCCAATTGTATGAAATTTTCTATGCACCATTGTTTGATCACAATACGATAATAGTTATAATTAACAAAAATTAATTGATTATAACTAATTTTTAAAGAATTAAATTTTAGCACAGTTCCTCTCAAGTTACAAATGGTACCTAAAGTGAAGGGGTCTTTAAACTCTTTTTGTATATCTGAGACATCTCTTAAATATCTTTTACTTTTGAAGGGAAGGCGTTCAGGAAGCATCAACTCATGTTCATATGATTGTTCTTATCTTCAAGACAGACGAATGTTCTATGAAAATGTATGTAACTTTGAAAAGCGATTACTTAAATGGGAGGTATAAAAAAATCGATTTACACGTAAAAGTTTGAAAAACGCCCATGTTTAAAAACTCGTTGTTTATCGAGTGCATTACTTTCTGCTGTGAAGAGTAGGAAAATGAGTTCAAGGTTATATGCTAAGCCGCCCGTCTAATGATTCTACATTTTAACTTGAAATAAAATACGAGTATATTGAACAAAAATCTTCAAATGAATTTATTGCTTGATGCATTTTGATTCCATTTGATTATTGTATATGGTACTGTGAACACGATACACGAGATTCTTCATGAAACAGGGTAAAGTTTATTTTCTGCTACCGTGATCAATAATAGATTGATTTTACACGCTAAGTATTGCATAAATCAATAGGTTTTAGTAATTAGCATTCAATAAAGGTTAACTATCATTTTCAATCTCTCCAAATAAAATTGATTTTTTTCATGCATTAAAATGTCTTTTAAGTCTTTTTTTTTTAATAAATCGTTGGATTTTTTAAATAATTGTCTATCGCTCTTTTTTTTAGCAATTTCAATTAATTTCCACTAAGAAATTGAATTGATAAGAATTAATTAATTAAAGTCTAGAAATTATTTTAATTTTAACTTGAATGAATTCTAGCTTGAGAAATAAAGTTTTTTTTTATTTACTCATTCCATTCTTATTGAGACTTCTGTCTTAGGTTCTTCTCTGTATCATAATGGAATGTGAAATAAGTGCTATTTACTTCGTTAAAATTTTCCTAAAATGCTCAATATACTTCTCGAAACTGGAATTTTTAAAAATATCTTTACGATCAATTTAACTATTTAAGGTTCTGTTAAAAAAAAATATCTTCTGCTCACACTTGTATTCAGACAAGATAACTAATATAGATAAAATATGTATTTTAATGGTTTGTAAAACTAAAACAGAATTACACCATTACAGATCTTATAGGAAAATTTACGATGAATGAATTAAATTTGTAGAATAGATTAATAATGTTCGAAATCGTTAATCGTGTCATCGTTAACCCTCTGAACTTCTAATTTACAGCCTTCACAGAAAGTGCGTTCCATAATTGACCTCCATCGACCATCACAATTCATACCAGTGTCCTGCCCCCACACAAAATTTCCTCGTCCAAACTTCACAATTTCCCTAATGACCGTCCACTCTCCGGACTTCACAAAACCTAATTTATGCAGGGGTAGCAGCACCCCCGGGCATTCGATTATACCTCGTCTATCACCGCATTATCGCCTGACCAACAGATCGAACGAGGATTGGAAAATGATGTGACAAATTACTGCGTAAATTAGTGTACATTTTAAATTCGATCGCCGACGGGAGAAGGAGGGGGGGGGGTCGTAGAAGGTATTGTAATTCAGCCGCGTGAGAATCGAATTTTCATTTTCTCAATCGACGTGGAAACTACATTCTCATCACATCATTATCTGTTTGGCCAATCGTCGTCTTTCTCTTTTCTCTTCATTTCGTACGCCCTATCCCTCCCCTTTATTACCTGGACATCGCGTGTATGAAGAGGGGTTGGAAGGGGGCTCTTTTCAAATTGCGTCACAGTTGGAATACCACTCGTCTTGAGATCCTTTATTGTAAACTCTACATTTAATTGTTTGTTACAAAGCAAAGCAGAAATACCACAGTATTACTATAGATTTTTTTTAAGAATTTCCGATCGAAGTATTGTACTGTTGTGGGAGCGAGCAAGTATTGTTGATCAAAACGGAATTCTACATTGAGGTGAGATATATGGGGTTAAATTACTGTTTGGCTTAACAAATGTGTCTATATATGAATATTTGTCGAAATCCCTAATATAGCGTGTCATTGGCTCTTCCTCAAAAAATTATATAACATGTAAAGATATTTAAAATTCAAATCATGACCGTACTAAATAGTGGTGTAACTACGGAATATCCTGGAAGTAAGATATTTGTGTGTGTATAATACAATTTTAATGAGTAATCTAATATTATCTAGATGCCCTCTGGTAACAATATTTCTTAAGAATCTAAAATTATCTGAAGAGCCATGGTAACAGCATCTTTCCTGCTTAATGCCTTGATCAAGAATCTTGGAGTATTTTCTGCAACGTTATTGGCTGATGCCGTAGAATGTAGTAGTCATTGTAACTTTATATATAGAATGAAGAGGGCAGATGCTGTCCAATCTTGAAAGGGAATACACCCCGTCCTCCTCGAGTAAACATATTGTATATACCATTTTTATATGTTAACCTAGATAAATTATATTTAAAATTCAACGAAACTTTTAATCTTCTAGAGAGATATGAATATCTTAAATTAATATAATGGCTTATATGGTTCTGCGTAAATGTAAAAGATGGGCATTATATATAAAATGTGGCAAGTTCTAATATCTAACAAGAATTATATTCAGGATGAATATAGTCACGACTTGACTGAACTGTACCTGTAAGAATTGGGTTGGTAGAGTGCATTCTCGATTACGACAGGTCTTTTCTGTGGCATATATATCCTTTATATAATCAATAATAAAATTCTTATTTCAAAAAGAAAACTCGGAACATAAGTAATTTGTAAATGTAAAATACCTTTACTGTGTAAAGCACGCTTGTCTAAAGTGCGCCCAAAAGCCTTTAAAATGCGGCCCAAACGTAAATTATGAAAATACTGTATTTTATATATAGCCTTTTTAGTAGACTTAGCAGAACATTTCAATGATTTAAATTCGAGACTTCTAGGAAAAAAATCAATTTATTAATAATATGTTCCAAACAATCACAGCGTTTGAAAGAAAATTGAAATGTTGGCTTAGTCAAATAAAAGTAAAAGATTTGACATATTTTAGTACTTTGGCTGCATTATAAACCTGTTAGTTGCACAAAATATGCTGCATTAATTTTTGATTTAATTCAAGAGTTTGAAAGTAGATTTCAAAATTTTTGAAAAAATAGAAGAGTATTTCAACATATTTTCTGCCTTATTTTCTCTATAAATAAATAAATTGCCTTCAAATCCTCGGGCCGCGGTAGTCTAGGGGTCAAGGTCGTGGACTCGCGGCCGGAAGTTTTCGTTCAGTCGCGGGTTCGATCCTTGGCCGCCAAAGACCCACCGTGTAACCGGGGTTGATGCACGTTAAATCTGTTCTGGGTCCAAAGTCCTCCCGTTGGTGTGGTGTGGATGTTAAGAGAGGGGGGTGCCAGCTCAGGTGTCGTCCTCGTCACTTGACCGTGGTTCGAAATTACGAGGTCCGTCGCCAATAGCCCTCGTGTTGCTTCTAGTGCGACGTTAATAAAAACTAAACTAAACCTTCAAATCCTCAAATGGAATGCATTGAACTGCAAACTGACATTCAACTGAAAGAAAAATTTGGGAATGTTTCTTTAATGGAGTCTTATAAAGATTACCTACTCCGCGATAAATATCCTATTTTTCACAATCATGATATATTAATATCTTCAGCTTTTGGCAGTACTTATATTTGTGAACAATTATTCTCAAGAATGAAGCTTACAAAAAACAAAAATAGGGCAAAGATCACTGACAAACATCTTGAAAATGCATTAAGAATTGCAGCCTCGTCTATCGAACCTGATATCGATTTGCTTGTTCAACAAAAGCAAATTCATCCATCTCGTTAATTCGAATTTTTTCCATCTTTATGAAATCCAAACTAAATGAGAAACGAAACTTTTACAAATTTAAAATAAATACTTACTTATGCATATCTAATTCAAATTTAAAAATTTATAATAAAAAAGAAGTTAATTTATTTTAATGAAACTACATAGAATTAATTTTTATTTCAATTTGTTGAAAAAATATTGTATGTGCGGCCCAGCAATTTTTTTTTTTTTTTTTTTTTTGCAATGTGGCTCTCAAACGGTCATAGTTTAGACACCCATGGTGTAAAGGATCTACTAAATAAAACCAAGAAGAAATTAAGACAAGGAAAATCAATGATGGATATCACAGTAATTCAAATTGCTGTAACAGAACTTGATTGATATGTTTTCACACTGGATCCACCTTCCAATTCACAGCAATAATTATTGTGTAACAATCTGGTTATCAAAATAATGTGTGAGTGTGCGCGTGTGCGTGGAGAAGGGCGACTTAAAAATACCCGTGTTAAGCATTAGAACGGGGTAACTGACTGATCGTTTTTCTTTTTTAGGAGGAGTCCATGAGTATGACGTCCTTCACGTCCCAAAAAATTGTCAACATTATTTTTCCAGCGATTAGATCATCTTCGACTTCTATGGAGGAGTTTCACCGGCAGCAACCCATTGTTTTGATCGTTACTCGATTTCCGGTGTATAATCATGAAATAAAAAATAATAATCTATGCCTCATCGACGGTGACAAGTCGACGCTTAATAAAGACTGCACCTCCACGTGGTACCAATCGGAACTAACCTATGAAAGTGTCAAATTTGATTGGACTTGTGTTTATTGAAGTTTACAAATGACAATACACAATGTCACCAACTTGCTTTAGCAACGCCTCTGTAATCAAAAACATGCCTTTTTTTTACCCGCTCTCGTATATAATTACAATAAAAGATAACGTTTTCACTCGAATAATTAAGGATTATTATTTTTTTATTTACCAAAATATTTTTATCTATTTTAGTTCTTCCCTCTCTAGATTTTTTTTAAAGTGTCATTGATATATACGAGTATGGAATAGATCGAGTATATACGATGTATACGAATAAGGAAATTACATAAAACTTTTTTAGTTATATATATTTTTTTTCTTTTGATTTTATTTCTAATGTGTATATCTCTAAAAATATTCGAAATTACTTAGAAAACATTTATTGTATTTTTGCATAAATCCTTTGTAACATTGCAAACGTTTGTTTAGTAACAACGTATTTATTGAAGTTTACAGCTTTTGTTGCTTATATGCCGTAAAAATAATCAATCATTCTAGATTCAGCAATATGTTTCTTGTTTATCAATAATGCGGCCGCGGTAGAGTAGTGGTCACTGTCGCAAACTTGCTGCCGGCATTGTTTCCCTCGAATCCTGATTCCATTATAAGGCCATCGTGTTGTGGACTGATGCACTTTATAATCTGTAGAGGCTCCAAGTACTTTGGTCGGCAAAGTGTGGAAGTATAGAGAAGGGTTGACAGCTCAAGGGTCGCCCTCGTCACTTGTGCGTGGTTCAAAATTGCGAGGTCCGTCTCCAATAGCCTTCGAGTCGATTCTTAGCAAGACGTTAAAAAAATCAATTAATCAATCATGCGTATTAATAAATTGTAGTTAATTATATACAATAAATAGAATATATGTAACTATATCAATTAATAGTTTCTGTAATATAACTCCGGTAAAAAACGAGTTTTTAAAACATGGGTTTTCTATCAGACTTCACACTTTGCATATCATAATTTTTACACATTAAATTTTAAGGTCTCTTATGCTCAATCTCTATCCCAATCGTACATGATGTGAACTTAAATTGAAATTTTAGAAAGAACAGAAAACAAATCCAGGCTTGTTTGAAAGACGCTGTTAAAATTTAATTCATAAAATTTTGATAAATTGCTACGTGAACTTGATAAGGAATGCGAAGGATTTGCCGACCATTTAGTGACTTGGCGAGAAACTTGGTGGAAAATTTAATTCTTTAAATAATTAGATTTAATTAATCAATTTTTATTAATTACAATTAAATTATCGTATTGCCATCCAAAGCAATCGTTTATAGAAAATTTCAGCTCAATTGAGCTTTTTAAAATGTGAGAAAAAAGCTCTTAAAGTTTTAACCCAGATAAAGTTACATTGTGAGTAGAAGAAAACCCATTAATAATTAAATTTTTGTAATAAATTTGACTGATGCAATTCATTAACAATAGTCGAATAAAATAAATTAAAAGTGACTTGTGTAATAAGGCCAATTAATAATCCCGTCTACTCAATTAAATTATACGTGGCTGCCGTAACCGAATAATCATAGTCTCGAGCTCGAGGCTGTTTTTGTTTCCGTCGAGTTGTGGATTCGAGTTCTTATGCCACTTAAGACTCATTGTATTGCGTGCTGATGCACGTTAAACCTGCCGAGGTTCCAAGCTCACTCGATGGCGTGGTGTGGAAGTTTTGTGAGGGGACTCCAGCTCAAGTGTTGACTGAGGTTTAGAATTACGAGGTCCATCACCAATGGTCGCTACTGCGTTTCTGAGAGCAACGTTAATAATTAATCAATTGAAATTATACATAATGATAATAATCATTTTAATAAGTATTGTTACAAATTGTAATTAGACATTAACACAAAACATTTTTTCTTTATTTCCCTTGATATCAAAGCATGACCTCATTATTTTAGTACGTTTAATCCCCTTAACATGCTTCGAGAAAGTGTGTGAGTTTTAAAAGAACTATTTCAAGTTTCTAAGAATCGCATGAAAAAAATTATGGTCTCCTAATTATTTATAAATATAAATAATTTGACCCTATTTTCGGCCACTTTTAAAATTTTGCTTTAGCGTGCGTATAAAATAGTACAGTAATTGATAGAAAAAAAACTAAAAATTATTGTAACAGTTTTATTTAATCTATCAAAAGAGAACTGTTTTAACAAAACATTTTTTTTTTAAATATTATGCGAGATGAATTGCTTTGTGTACAATTTATGTTTAAATTGAAATAAAATTAACTGAAATTACCAGATGCTGCAATTTTAATCCAAATGACACCATTTATTGCCACAAAAACAAACTTGAATCCGAAACGGCTTTTGATAAAATTGATAATTTATCTCCTTACTAATTGAAATAGAAATGAAATCTTTTAATAAAATTTTGAATATGCTTACTTACAAGTGTTTCAAATGGTTAAGTATTTTTTCTAATAATTTTCAGAAACATTTCTTTGTTTTAGACATTCTTCTCCAATGTGATGTCTGATTGGTTACTAACGTCACAATGAGAGACAACAAGAGGGCTATTGGCGTCGAACATCGTAATTTTGAAAACTCAATCAAGTAACGAGGACGACACATGAGCTGGTACCTCTCCCTCTAAACTTCCACACCACACTAAAGGGAGGACAGCGGGTGTTCAGTGGCGTCAGGGCTCGAGCCCATGACTCAACGAAAACAACGCTGGCCGCGAGTCCGCGACCGCTACTGCAACCATCTTTACTTGCTAATTATGTAATTGTCTTTAAATCTACATTATATTACCGATTTCTTTTATAAATATTAATGATTCACGGGCTTTTAATCATGGAAACAAATCCTCGAATCAATTTTCTATTATGGACTTTTTTAATGACAGATTACCATTCGGTTTCCTCTCCATTAAAAATAAATATATCATTTACCTATATAATCTACTAGCGTGGTTTTTCTTATTGTTTTCAAAGTTTTAACCATGTTTTAATGAGATTCCTTCAATCACAGGACCTGAATTTCTGACTCATTATGCGTTATCTTTGTCTTTAATGTCTGGAAGTATTAATGATGCGATATTGTTTGAAGTCATTCATCATTAAAATCAATCATTCATTCAAACATTATTAAAATCTACGTCGTTGTTGTAACATTTACTTTAATGCGAAGATAGGATTCCGTTCGAATATGGTTAAGATGTATTTTAAGGACTTTTTTTTCAAACATTAATCACTGAAAACGCTTGTTTATAATTAAAACTTCAAGGTATCACGATAACTTTCCTGATCAAGCAAGGAATAGCTTAGGTATTTTTTTTTATTTCATGGAGGATTTTGATTTGCGAATCAATTTTGGTTGCATTTATTTGTGTATAACATTTACTTGCATGTAAAATTGAACAGCATTTCTTATTGATATTAAACCTTCATTTCAATTAAATATCCCAACTTGCATAGAAAAGAGAGTATAAAAAGCATATATTGGACAGAAAAGGGAGCATATATTGCATAAAAAAGAGAGAGAGAGAGAGAGAGACAAGGGGTGCTCAAAAAGTATGTTATATTTGTTCCTCCATAGATGATAGCCTTGCGAAACTAGAGCGAAGTTTGCGCATACGATAATTGAGTTCCATGACTTCCGTCGATAGCAATTTCATTTGGATAGTAGCAATCGTACGATATAAAAAAATTGTTACATCAGCTGAAAACTGACTCTAACATTGAAGTACGTGGAACAGTATGTTTATTGTAGGCCAAATAGAGCTTCATCGTGATATATCGGCAGTGTAGGGGCCACACGCTCGTTCATCCATTGTGAAATGGTGCCAGCAGTTCAATGATGATGATCGTACAGATTTAACCGATGCGGAAAAACAAGGAAGAGCAACAACGGAGAGCACATCAATCATGAGACCACCAAAGTTTCCCCCATCAGCGCGTAAAGTAATGGCTACGGCTTTTTTTTCAATTGTGAAGGAATTGTCTACACTGAGTTTACGCGGAAAGGCAAATCCATTAATGCCGAGTCGTATTGCGACACACTAAGAAGTTTCCGCAAAGCTGTGAAAAACAAGGGACACTGAAAGTTAAGCAAAAGCATTGTCCTCTCACACGACAATCAAGATCTCAGAAGGGATGCATAACACAGGGTTTGCTTCGCAGATTTGGATGGGAGTTCTGGCAGCATCCACCATACAGTCCCGATCTGGTGCCCTGCGTCTTTCACGTGTTCGGCAAGCTCAAAGAACATTTGGGTGAAAGACCACTTTCCAATGATGCCCACAGGAACAAGGAGAGATTTTCTACCGTCAGGTTATCGAACGATTAGTGCAACGTACCGACAAATATCTGCAGCGACTAGGACATTATGCAGAGAAATAGTGTGTTGTATGTGAGTCATATTACATCGTTGCGCACTTCTCAATAAAGAGTTTTTGACCAACGTCATTCAAGTGTAACTTACTTTTTGAGTGCATTATATATATAATATTTTCAGATGAATTAGTCGATTAAGATAATCCTACAAGCATAACAATAACTTATGAGCTAAAAGTTTATTTAATTTTTGTTAAAATATTTTACGGAATTCATATTAATTTTTCCGATACCTATAAAGTAATGATATCGAATATTATTCAGGTTTTTCGCATTATAATTTTTTCAATTTCGTGTTCAAGTTTCAGTGATTGATATTAGTGATATACACTTACACACATTTTAAATTTGTTTTATACATATTTATTTTATAAAAATAAACTTTTCTCTTATAATATTAATCTTTACTAAAAGTGTTATATGTATGACTTGTAATAATCCTTCTGAAATTACATTAAATCTAAAGTATAGGCAACTTTATATATAAGTTGAACAATAAAAAAAAGAAGAGAGAAAGAAACTAAATTTCTCGAGTCAAAACACAGAAAATAAGAATTGCAGCATAAAATTTATAAATATTACAATTTTGTGCAACAGATATCGAAATATTACTGAAGATAATCCGATAAATAAATGAATACAGCAGTGTTATAATAATAACAATGTAAAATATTTCAAAAAAATAATTTTAATATATATATATATATATAATATCTAATGATTTTAATGCAGCTTATTACTATTTTCAAATAGATCCAGAAAACATCAATTTGATAGTATTACAAATTCTAATATTTGAAACTAGGAATAAGGAGAGGAAAAAAACGAGAACTTGAGCAAGGGAGAGCACCCTATTCTCAATTTGCTCTTTCTGTTCATTTCCTCAAATCACTCATAAATCTATTCTTTTCACACAACAAACTGTTTGTCTGTTCTGTTCCCATAGTAATATGTTCATCTGCTCTTAGAGCATTGTCATCTGTTCCTAGTGCATCGCAATTTTTTCACTGGCCTCTCTGCGCGCTTCGTATTTTATTAAAAGAGAGTTTTAACTAATCGGCTTGGTTTTATGAACGTCGCACTAGAAGCAACACGAGAGCTATTGGCGTTGGACCTCATAATTTTGAACCTCAGTCAAGTGACGAGGACGACACTTGAGCTGGTATCCCCCTCTCCTAACTTCTCCAACCCCACAACGGGAGGACTTTGGGCCCCAACAGATTTAACATGCATCAGTCCCGGCTACACGGCGGGTCTTTAATGGCATCAAGGCTCGAACCCACAACTCCACGAAAACCGCCAGCCCGATGCCCTGACCACTAAGCTACCACGGCCACAGAGTTTTAATCGGTTCATCGGTTCCTTGAGCATCGCAATTTATTCATTTGTTCTCTGTCCGTCGTAATAATCTGTTATTCACTCATTGTAACCTGTATTTTTCTTAGGAGTTCATTTCTGGTACTGATGTACAGTTGGATTTATGCTTTTTATGTGATATTTAATTTATCGAAAGTAAATTTTTGTGCAGCCACAGAAAATAAGACACGGAGTGTGAGAGAGTGAATATAAAATTTATTGGCGCAAGAGCCAGATATGGCTATGCTGAGCCAAACAAGATTTAACTGTTCTAGCGTGAAGAAAATGAAAAGACAGAAACTGGTTCACAAGGAGGGTCGAAAATAGAGAAGGATCGCTAGGGTAACCCGGGGGCGTGTCACCCGTGTTTACCAAAGACAGTAAACCCCATGGGGGAAAAAAAGATCACTAGGTGCCTCGGAGTCCTAATGCCTTTACTTAGCTAAAGAAGGCAAGTCCCTGAGGTTCCTTGATATAATCCCCAGGGGCAGGTGCTCGGCTATACCCCCAGATGCTGGGTACTCATTTTAGTCGCCTCTTACGACATGCATGAGCTACAGTGGGACTATTCTGTCATTTCCGGTCACCACACGGATCAAATAAAACACGGAATATAGTATTTTTTTCATAGTATATATTAATTCAATGTGATTTTAGACATATTAAGATAGAATTTTTGTTCTTTATAGATAGAGACTATGTATATATATATATATGAAACTATTGTAAGATCTTATTTTTTAATGATGTGTAGTTTAACCTATATATTTAAGTGATTTATTCCTACATTTACGAAAATATTTTAAGAGAAGGCAATAACTTTCACTACATAACACTCTTTAACTTAGTCAATTTTCTGACTTCTTAATCTGACAATAAAAATTTGAAAGTTTGTCCGTTAAGAAAATTCACATTGTTGATTATATAACTCTAAATATTTTAAATTCCTTCGTTGATGTGTGGAAAGAGTTGTACACATATTTTCACTAAAATTATTTTCCTTATTTATGTTGGTGATATTTCTCAAAATTTCCTTTTTTTCGTGTTTTCCAGCAGATGGAACATTTTCCCTCCTAACTGTTAATAATCATTTGTTATGGCAGTTCTATATCGTTGCTCATGCAAGCAAGTCCAGCTCATTAAAAAACTCTAACGGGAGCAAAATCTATGATTATTATTCTATTTAGTACATACAAATAATTTAATCAAAATAAAGTCAATGTCTTCCGGTATCTCTCTCCTTCTACAGAGTGGCTTCGGTAGCCTAATGATCACTGTCGCAGACTCGCAGCCAGCGTTGTGTTCTTCTAGTAGTATGCTCAAGACCTGAAACCACTGAAGACTCGCTGTGTAGCGGGGCTGATGCACGTCAAATCTGTTGAGGTCCCAAGCTCTCTCGTTTGTGGGGTGTAGCGGTGTGGAGAGGGAGGTGCCAGCTCAGGTGTTTCCTCGTCACTTGAGCGAGGTTCAAAAGTACAAGGTCCGTCGCTAAAGTCGTCGCTTGTCTCGAGTTGCTTCTGAGTGCAACGTTAATAAGCAATCACACTCCCCTCCTACAGAGCTCCTAGTTGAAGAGAGAGTGATGCACATTAAACTTTTTAGGACCCTCACGTTGACGTGACGTGGATGAAGAGAGTTGCGTGCCAGCTGAAGAATCGACTTCGTCGTCTGACTATAACCCAAAATTACGCGGCGATTTGCTGCAATTAGCGGACTTTTGTGTCAAGCAGAAATAAACAATCGGAAACTTTCAATATAAGTAACAAACTATAAGCAGTTAGTAGTAGCTAAGTGGTTACAGCATTGAGCTTGTGGCCAGCAATGACTACTTCGCGTCGCATGTTCAAATCCTCAAACCGAAAGGCTGATGCACATTAAATTTGTCGAATCTCATGTTGGCATGGAGTGAATGGGCCGAAATTGTATTGTTTTTTAATTAACATTGCGCTTAGAAGCAACATGAAAGCTTTGAAGACGGACCTCATCATTTTGAGCTTCAGTCAAGTGACAAGAACCACCCTTATTCAAACCCTCACTCCACACTAATAGGAGTATTTGGAGAATGGAAGTTCCGCTACACGGTGGCATGGTGAGAAGAGTGAATGTTCAGGTAAAGACTTAGTCATCTGATTATGATTCAAAATTATAAGGCGTATGGTTGTGTTCATAGAATTAGGCAGAAATAGGCAGCTCGAAAACCCCTAACAAACTAATAAATGAAGCTTAGCGGCAAACATAATTCGTGCAATGGTACAGCGAAGTTATTTCAAACCATATTGAACAAAAAGAAATATTATTTCACCCCTCCAATTCCGAACAAAACCGCTAGAAAACTTTAGAGCCTAAAAATAATTCAATATACAATTAACTTCTTTATTTCATACAAAAGTCTGGAAAAGGCTACCTTTCAACTTCTTAGTTGCTTATGTCACAGAAGGTGAATGCATTCTCCAGAAATTGAAGAATGCACATTATAGGTAATTGTATAAATAGACCAAGAAAACTTTAAATTATTTTAATGTCATTATTTTCCTTTTACTCAAAATTACTATTACTTTTCTTAATCCAAATTCAATACTTTATTCATTTCCCAGTTAACTAATGTAAACGGTTACGGTACGGAAAAACTTTTCATCTCTGGCTCTTCATCCGCCCGAGAAACTGCTCCCTGATTGGCTAGTCACTTAAATTTCCCTCCTGACATAAAATTAATTCCAACCAATTACAAAATCTTAATGTTTTTTTCTAAAATTTTCCAGTAATTTTGTAATACTATGTTTTAAAATTTTAAATTCTTACTTATTTAAGTGGCATGGTCATTTGAAATTATTTATTTCTTAACTTTTGTAATTTTCTGGGCAAGTAATAGGCCGAAGCAACTCATCTTACAATTCGTTGACTGGAAATTAAAAGCCACAAGACCTAAAAGCTCCATTAATCATCCAAATTATATACGGTGAATGTACATCTAAGTTCTTCCCGTTGGCATGGTGCGGAGAACGAGATGCCAACTGAGAAGTAGACTTCATTTTCTGACTGTGGTTCAAAATTACGATGAGTATTGGCTGTGGTTAGCTGTGATTATGATTGTTCATTAGCGCACGTAATTTTGTTTCTCTGTCAAGGGACGAAGACGATACCTGAGGTGGTTCATTCCACTCCAAAATGTCACATGTCACCGTCGGGAGGATTTGGGGTCTCGACAGATTTATTATGCATCAGCTCCGCTACATGGTGGTTTTTAGGTGTCATCAGAGCTTGAACCCACGAATAGATGTAATGTGGCTAGCGGACCTTTGTATCGTGTAGCAATAGATGGTCAGAAGGGTTCAGTTCAAAAAATTATTGGTAATTCGATTTGAATTAACGTTTCAATAAAACGTCACGACGAAACAATAAGTATTCATCTGAGTCCTGACATCACTCTCTAAACTTTACTATCAATCCATGTAAATACTTTGATACACTAATGGTTCCCACGTTACTATCTTTTGATGGAATAGGAACTCGAAATCATAACCAGATAACATCCTTGCTCGTGATTTATAATACAGTTGCCTTTTTTCCCCCCCTTCCATCATATACTCAAGCAGAATAATTAGTGTTTTTGCACGTTATTTAGAGAACATATAGTCAAAATCAACACTTCGTGTGGAAATTATGAGAAGCAACACCAGGGCTATTGGCGACGGACCTCGTAATTTTGAACCACGGTCAAGTGACGAGGACGACACCTGAGCTGGCACCCCCTCTCCTAACATTCACACCGGGATACCCTAGCGATCCTTCTCTATTTTCGACCCTCTTTCTTGTCAACCATTTTTACCTTTTTTTCAACTTCACGTCTAGACCACAGTTTAATCTTGTTTGGCGCAGCATAGCCATATCTGGCTCTTGCGCCAATAAACTTTACATTCACTCACTCACTCACTCACTCCTAACATTCACACCACGCGTGGAAATTATGAGAACAAGATACTAGTTGATAACGGTTTGAAAGTTTAAGTACGTCCAGACGATGTCTTTGTCCTTTTACCACGATTCAGAATTATAAGGTCAACTCTCAGAACCCTTGTATTGCTCTAGAACGATGATAATCTAAAATTTATAATTGTCTTTATAAATAAAACTTATCTGTAAGCATTTCCAAACATAAAAAAGTATTCGTTTCGAATGAAAATTACCGATTGTCTTCGTTTCTTACGAGATAGAGGCATGCATTTTCTCTGTTTCAACTACATTCCCAACAATTAAATCCTAGAATCCACCTCCAACGGAATCTCAATCTTCCATCAATTTATGTCTGATCCCCAAAACATTCCACTGCCGATAAGAGAGGGAGGGTGGTCGAATAAACGGGGCGTAAAATAATGACCAGCAGTTATCGGCCGCCCGTCTTCGTGTGGCGGGTCCACTCCACGTGGAAGCGTCCAGCAGATTAATTAAATCGGCGCCCAGAGCAATGAAATAATTAGATCCCGCAGCAACGCATGCTCCGCTGGCGACGATCGTCTGTAATTAATTCCGCGCCATCACGCCACCCTGACACACACGCCAACGACCCTCTCACTATCTGCAGACGATATTCTAGGACATCGCGCGCGAGTTCGAAGACAAAAAGGAGTTTCGGGGAAAAATTCACTTTAATAGGAAATGCTTCCATTGGATCTATTTAAGAGTTCGTTAATTAAGAGTTTTATGTGGTGAAGATGGACGTTTGATTGGAATGTGGAATTATTAATTTTGTGAAAGGTCCAGGGGTGGTAGTGGTAATTTGAAGGTGAGGGAAACTGAGGGGCTGTTCTCGTTTGGAGTATGTGAAGTTCGATAAAGGATTTGAAAGGAATGAGTAGAATGACAGTTCTGGAGAAGCAATCAGGACAATTTTGTAATGATTTATTCTTGGTTTCCTATTCTAATTTCTTTTTTTATCGCATTACAGATAATTGAGTTACATGATGACGTATGTTACTCTCGAACCCTGAAGTCCTCGTGTAGCGTGACGTATAATTCGAGGGAGAAAGAATGCCAACTCGAATGTCGCCTTCGTAATTTAAACATGGTTGAAAATTATGACACCCATCACCAACAGACCTTTTTGCAAATATAATGTAACATTCATATAGAAAATAAATTGTACTATATATGTATATAATTTTAGCTTTTAGGAAAGCAAATTACTTTGAAAGTAACTCACCTTTTTTTTCCCTTTTTAAATATAAATGACACGAGTTCTGTAATATTCATTCATTTTAATGATTCTGAAAAGTTAGACGTACTTAGAACTTTCAAACCATAGTAAGCCAAAGGTCATGATCGTGCACTTCGTGATCAACGATGAGTAGATTCGAATTCTTATTCCATTAAGATCGACATGTGGAATTATTAATGTCGACTTAGAAGGGACACGAAGCCTATTGGCAACGGTCAAGTAACGAGGACGACACCGAACTGGCAATCCATCCTCCAAACTTCTACACCATTCCAACGAGAAGACTTTGAACCCCAACAGATTTAAAATGCAACCCCGGCCTTGATCTTAAAATATGAGAAAAATAGGCGTTCGGAGGTGGACGTTCCAAAAATTAAATGTACCGAGCTTCCGAAGTTCAAGGAGAATTCTTTTCCCCAACAAAGTTGGCTCCTTCTGTTCAAGACAGAATATTCGGAGTAGGATGTGAGTCCGTTTTTCTCAGTTGAAAATTCTTGTTGTAGTGCTGTATTGAAGTTTAGTTTTTATTGACGTCGCACTAGAAGCAACACGAGTTCTATTGGAGACGGACCTCGTAATTTTGAACAACGGTCAAGTGACGAGGACGACACCTGAGCTGGCACCCCCCCCCTCTCCGAACTTCCACACCACGCCTACGGGAGGACTTTGGGCCCCGACAGATTTAACGTGCATCAGCCCCGGCTACATGGCAGGTCTTTGGCAGCCAAGGATCGAATCCGCGACTGAACGAAAACCGCCGGTCACGAATCCGAAACCATGACCACTATGCTACCGCGGCCACGCGCTGTGTTGAAATGATTAACTCAATTTTAAATATTTTGGGCCAGCTCAGATTTAGTTTAGTTTTTATTAACGTCGCACCAGAAACAACACGAGGGCTATTAGCGACGGACCTCGTAATTTTGAACCACGGTCAAGTGACGAGGACGACACCTGAGCTGGCACTTCCCTCTCCTAGCATCCACATCACGCCAAGGGAGGACTTGGGCCAGCACAGTTCTCCGCATTGAATTTTTGTCCCGGAGGAAGCAATTGATGCCGAGCGCTATTGAGGACGAACAAAAAAAAAATCCAATACCACAAAGGAAATCTTAAGACTCATTCGATTGGGACATTATCAACCAACCCTCTCATAATCTTGATCTGGGCACCTCAAAATTTTCATCTTTCACCTCTCTTAAGTAAATTATGGGTGGAAAAAAGGTTTTCAACTGCCAATGAGCTCAAAAAAAAAAAAGTCAAATTATAGGCTTAAGAGGTGGGAGATTTTTTTAGACAAAGTTCATTTCTCAGTTCACAAAGGGCATTGTGACGGAAGGCGACTGCGTCGAAAAATAGTGTTTGATGCACGTTGTATGAATTTGCAAATTTATCGTACATATGTATATTACCTTTTCGACTTTCAATGAGTGGTTGAGAAATTCAAGTAAAACTTTAGAAATGAAATAAGTGTTTATTGCTGGGATTTAAAATATTTCGTGGGTAAATATGGCGGATCAACGATTTTGCTTGGGGTCGCTTCATTCCTGTTTCATCAGTCATAGAGATATCTAAAACGCAAGGGACCGCTTTGATCTTGTTTAATTAACATCGTACTAGCATTATGTAGCGAATGGCTTTCATTTTCCATTATGATCAGACAAGAATAACACTTGAACAACGTTATAACCCATTTTTTCATAAAAAGGTTTGGTCTGAAATGTCATTCTAGAACCAAGAGAAGGTAGTAGTTGGAATCGCGAAATTTATTAAAAATCATAAATGAAATTCTCATACTGATTTTAAAGCACAGTAAGTGATAGTACAAAAAGTAAAGCATCTTTCATTGAATTTCTAAAATACTCGTATGTAGCTTTAAAGGCACATAAAACTGCTGATTTTGCAAATTGATTTTAAAAAAAATAATCGGTAAACTTATTATTTATTCTGAATAAAAACAATTTCGTATTCTTCTATTGGTCAAGTTAAGCATTTTCGTGTATTAGAAAGAAAACGGAGAGAATGGCAACAGCAGACTCCTCAACAAAAAAAGCATATTAGTGTACTTCATTTAGAATATTTGATATATGTATATATATACAGTGGTTTGCAAATTTATGCGGACACTCTTAAAAAGGTTATGAATGGGCAAAAAATAAGTAGTAATAAGTTATAAAATTAAATAGAATTATGCAGATCTGGTAGGTTAAGATCTAAAATGCATTCAGCAAATATAGCCAAAAAAAAAGTATGTGATGCAAAGCAATAAAGAATCAATACATTACTACATAAACTACACATTAATAAAAATAATAAAGAATACTATATTAATATTTGGTCCATTCCCTTTAGCAACAATGAAAGCTTTAATGCAGCTGGGCATGCTTTTTATGCACATTCTTTTATCTGGTGATTGCGATTCCACATATTTATCAGGTTTTCTATTATTGTTTAGTTTTTGTTTCTTCGACAATTTCAAGCTTTATAATTCCCAAAATGTTTGAATTGAATTCACACCTGAAAAATTACCTGACTAAGCTAAAGATACTAAAAAGGTTGCAATACTTCTTGCTTTAAGACAAGGTGCTGAATGATGGATAAAAACGAAATCTGCACCATTCTTGAAGATGAGATATTGGACAAATGCACAATACTTCACTGTATTGGTCCTTTGTATTATATGCATCTGTCCCAACTCCCTAGAACTGATTACAGGTCACAAAATAACATCGGTGGATGTGCTTTATCCTTTTGACAATGAAATAGAGTATAAATTTTTCCCAGGGTAACACGGAACAAATGCACTTTATCTGCCTGAATTTCAGATGCGGATTCGTCTGAACAATAACAAATTAAATTGATGATTGTTAATGCTTGAAAAAGGACTGAAAAATGATAGTAATTTTTTCTATTTTAGTCCTAAGCTGTTGTGTGATGTTCTCGAGCCTAAGCAAGATTTAATTTTTATTGTCTTGGTAAGTTTAACTTTTTACGGGACGGTGCCTGGACAATTTTTCTTTCAGTAGCTTTTTGAAAGTTCTTATTGGAATAGCAAAACCAGTTTCTTGATTCAATAAGGTTAGTCTTGTAGCTATATTTTATAAATATTCTTGATTATTCATTCTATCAAAATAAGGCATTAATCTTTTTCCTGCCAAATTTTATGAGAAAAATCAAAATCTATGTGGTTAATAGATTTCAGATAGATGAGAAAAATCAAAATCTATGTGGCTAATAGAAAATATTTTCTTTCCTATCAATTAATAAACACCAGTTCCATTGCTATAACAAAAAACCTTATTGATACAATTATAATAAAATACTTGACATATAAATCCATGTGTATTAAAGTGCTGCATATGCACATGAATGGGTTGGCTATAATCATGTTTATACTTAATATACATCAATGCAACAGAGAAGTTAAAGCTGGTAGTGTGGATAATCAGAAAATCTCTGAATATTTCAGGATAGTGATTTTTTTTGTAGCAATTAAAATATTATTATTAATAAAATAATAATAATAAAAAAAAATCCAGTCCAATCACAATGTTCCATTCAAGCTGCATGATAAGCTATCAGTAATGTGCCTTGGAATTTTTAAGCAAATCATGAGCTAACTCCAATTCCTTTTCTAATGAAAAGGATTATATAAAGTTTAAATTTTTATAAAAGGGACATTTTTTAACTAAGCTTAGGGTTGTTTCAGAAAAGCAGATGTAAAAAATGGAGGGGGAAATATAGTAACTGATGTTTTGAAATACATAAATATCTCCTTTTCATTATTTTTTTAAAAATCAATTTTCTAAAAATTATACAAATAAAATGAATATTTCCAAATGTAATTAATTTTTTTTTTTATCTGGAAGTAAATGGTAAACAAAATTATTCTAATTTACAGTTATATTGTATCTCATTGTGAATAAAGAAAGAAAAAAAAAGGAAAGGAAAGACATTAAAGCCAAACATTAATATAAAATGAATATTCTAGATCAGGGGGTGATGTGCTAAATTTTATAAGTGTGACTTTTTTAACTGAATTTTTGTTTTACAATAAAAAAAAAAAGTGATTTTTATCAATATAATTTTATTTATTCTCTTGTCAGTGATATTTTAAAGTCAGACAGAATTAAAACATAGGTATATCATAAATATCCCTTTTGAAATTATCTGCAATTCATTTACTTTAAACATATTAAGGCCTTATTTTAACATATTCTGCATCATACATTTTAAAATATAATGCATACAAACGTCAATCCTTTGACTGGGACTACAGCCATTTAAAAAACTAGATCGAATTGTCTATACAACAATAAGAATTTCAAAAAAATGCAAGTATTTTCAATACATGTGGTCTTCTTTAGATTGTAAGTAAATCAGTGTGATCTTCTGCAATGAAATCTTCAAAATAAAAGGAGAAAAACACAGTTAAATGCATAAAATCATTTTATTCTTTATACCCCATTTACACATCCAATCATCCATTTTATACAACTCCTGAATATGAACATGATCATATTTACACTCATGCCTGATAAAACTTGATGAAAAAACAGAGTATGAAATAAAAAAAAAAATGCAACTTCATATAAAGCTGAGATTGTGTAATAAAAAAGCTGTATCAAATCATTTATGAAAAATTCTGAATGTAAAAGAAACAATTTGTATTTAAAAAATGCCCAAATTATAAAAGCATCTATAGAAATGCATAATATTCCATGGAAAAATACTGCTATAGAATTTCATCCGTTTGTATTTTGGCACGGCACATATTTATACTTTTTCCTATAACAAAAACAGATTGTATAAGAGATCCAATAGAGCATGGAAACTTTCTCTTCTCAAATCAATTGAACTAAGAGGAGAAAGTTATAGTACTATTTCTTATGATCCTTGATCACATTTTATTAAACAGATTGTATGCTTGGGACTTTGTTTTTGGCAGTGGTTATGATCTACTTTGGCATGTGTATTCATCAACTGGATATTTTGGTATGGCTTGAAAATCTTGGTTTTCTTTCTCCAGTATCTTGAATTCTGCTTGTCTAATCACTTTCTTGGTTTTCACCACTAGAAATTAAAAATTAGTTTAGTGTTAGATTTAGAACAACTCTGATATTTCACACAATAACATTTAATACAAATTTCACAAAAATCAAATTGATACAACTTAAAAATTGATACAACATGCATTTTGGTTTAGTAAAAGCTCAAGCTAATATGAATAAATTTTCTACCATATGCAATATAAGAATAAAATATCATGTAATTCTTTTTTAGGATAATGGAAGTAATTAAAAATATTAATAACTAGTTTGAAACAAAAATGTTCCAAAAACATTTTTATACCAAAAAATTGAATCTAAAATCTGTACATGAGTAATAGGAACATAATAATGTATTAAAAAAAATATTTTATTACATTTCTGATGAAAAAAGTTTCTAGCACTTAATTGATTTACAGGATTTGCTTCCAACTCCAATCAGAGCATTGCAAGTGTGTGCATGTATATAATACAAGTTCTATTTTCTTAAACCTAAACAATTTGTCATGAATTTACATGAAATTAAGTAACAACAAAGTACATTTGAAAAAAATCACAGCAAAGAGTGTTTCCTTACTTTTATAATTAGAGACAAGAATTTTTCCAAGATTTCACACTTGATTGAAATGGTCAAAAACAGACTTAAATATTAAATTTTACTTACATTTTTTTGAAATTTTCTTCTCCATGTTTTCTCTCTGCCGTTCGGCTTGCTGTAAAAGAAAAATAAAATTGAATTTTTAAATTTTGATTATAATTTGTAATACATCGAAGTGTATAACATTAAAAAGAGAAGAGAGAGGACCATTTAAAATATTTTTTTGAAATCCACAAATATCCATATGAATGATGCACTTCAATGAAAAAATATTTTTACATTAAAATACTTTATTACTAGCATATAAAAAATAGTTCAACTATTACTTTACCAGATTTTTTTTTTTTAAAAAAAATATTTTTTTAAATTTATGAATATAATTAAAGATTAATCTTTTAGTTGAAAAATAATTATAAACCAAAATTAAAAATTTCTTTAAAAATTTGTGGAAAAAAATTCTGTAAGTTAAACCATCACTTCCCAAACGCTAGCCGTGAGTCTGCAACCATGACTGCAGCTACCAAGGGAGGAAAATCAAAATTAAAAATTTTAAAAATTGAATTTTCAAAAAGTTTTAAGATGAGCCTTCATTGAAATGAAAGCTTAAAATTATTCAAATATATCAAAAGCAGAGATCTGATAATTTGTACCTAAAAATGAAAAGGTAATAGAAACTTTAAATGCAAATTTAAAAAAAAAAAAAAAAAAAAAAAGGGAAGGAAGGAAGGGAATAAAAACTCTTACTTTAAGTTTCTCCATAATTTCTTTGAAGTTTATTTCCTGCTTTCGTTTGGATTCTTGCAGAATTTTTAATTTCTGTTGCTGATCTTGATTCTAAAATGCGAGAAACATGTTAATAACATGTCGAAAGGAATAATTTATGTTCCAATCAATATAAAATTTAAGTACATAATTCCTTCTAATAAATAAATAAAATTGAACATTAAAATGAAAATATTTAACACATTTATGATGGATCCATCTTTAAAATACTATTCAAAGTGCCCAGGATTAGAAAAACTATCCCTTTAAAAATTAGCGATAGAAATTAATCTGCTCATTTTATTGAGGCACATTATTGGATACTAATATATTATTAAAAATTATGTATTTATGGTATATGAATATTTAATTATATTAAAATGTCAGAATATGCTGGTATGGGGCCAAGAAAACTTTCATTATATGTTAAAACATATCTACAGTAAAAGCTTAAAATTAAACCAGTTCTTAATTTTTCATGTACATTAACCACATTCAAGATACTGAGGATTTATTTATCTACTTAAGCTGAATTATCATACATATTTATATGAAATAGAATTTATAACCACAAGCAATTTCTTTTATTGTTCTATAGATACATGTCACCAGTGGTGAAAGTTTATTTTATAAGTAGAATTTTAAAGCCATATTTATATAGTTACAGATTCATGCATACTTAATGTCATGCATAGATTTGAGTTACTTTTAAATGCAACATTTTTTTTTAAATCCTATTACAATTTTAAGAAAAATGATTTTTTCAACAATGCATTATCATGGAGTTCTCAATAGCTTAACAGAAGTACTTACTTGTTGAATCAATATATTCAGTTCCTTTATAGATGGACATGGAGCAACCCAGAAGTTATCAACCAACTTGATAGCTTTCTGTAGACAGACTTCAATGTTTCCACATGCATCTCTAATGGCCTTGAATGTACTGTACTCTAAATTCTGAATAAAAATATGAATATAAAATTGTGATTGCCAATAATAATAATAATTATACTGATTCTTTAGAATAAATTTATAACATTAGCAAATATTTTTTTTTTTTTTATAGTTTGCACATATTTCAAGAATTAATATTAGTTGAGAGTCATTACTATAAAAAATTGAAATAACATTCAATATATACACATCAAATTGACTGAATTAAATGCAAGAAAATTTATTTCAGTTATCATATCTGTCAACAAACATGACTTTTCAATGTCAAAGGAAACAACTATCATCCAGAGAGAGAGAGAGGAAGGGGTACATTTAATTATTTAGTTAAATCCTAAATGTTACTTTTGCTTGTTATATTCATTTTTAGATTCAAAACTGCAATTACAGTTTTGAAAAAATAAATTTGGCAGATACTGATGCTTAAAATGTATGATTGTAAGCTAGTTATTTCATATAAATATCTCTCACAATGTTTATATATTTAAATTTATTTTACTTTCAGTTTAGATTCCATACAACATTAACTAATTTAATCATAAAATTATCAATTTTTACATAGAAATAGAAAATTCAAACAAGCACAAAATTTTAGATTTAATAGGAGAACGACTGCATACCTTTTGAGGTGAAGTAAATTTAGCAATATGCTGTAAGCCATCTCCTGTCCTAGAAAGAACTGTTTTTATGCCTACTAAACTCTCTTGAACTTCCTTCTTTAAGAGTTCATACTCCTGAAGATAGCCAATGGCATATAATGCATCACCAATTGCCGATGATACTTCTGTAAATATTAACAGTTATTTTTTTTTTAAAAAAAAAAGAATTAACTCATTAATACCCAAGTAATAATTTAAAGAATTATCCAAACATATTTAAGAGACATGATATGTAAAACATATTAATATTTTATCAATAGGAATATATTGGAGAACATTATCTCTTACACAAAATACTACTAGTCTTTCCTCCAAAAATAAAAATTGGGGGCAGAGGAGAGAAGTGACACAAATTAAAGAAAAAATTGGTGCTTAAAATTCCTATATATATATTCTCTACACCTCTTGTGTGTGTTTTAATATATATATTAAATTACTTGTATTCAGTAATAATGCTGTTGTATGTTAAAAAACTACATAACTGAATTAGTTTGATTAAAACAGACAATTTTTTATTAATACATAAAAACAATTAGTAAATTTGTTTAATAATTACACAAGAGATGTTTGATAAAGATTGACGCTGTCATTGTACGCAAACAAGTACCTCTAAAGCCATTACCCGGAATGAAAGGAAGAATTAGCTGGAAACAAATTTGCCAACAATAGTACAAACAATCCCCTGTGAAAAGCACAACAAAGTAAATGTGTAAAATTTCTGCCTCTAAAATTTAATGTCTGCAATACATGAGCAATGGTATTTGATAAAATATCGTGCTTTGTGTAGCTTACTAGCTATCAACACTTGTGAAGAGTAGTATTCAGCATTTAAAGATGCTATAATGAGTAAATATTGAGTTTTCGATGTTATAAGTCGTTCCACAATGGTCAAGAATCATGTAAATTTTAAAGTCTTGGTGCTCCTGTCACCACTCTATACAAAAGGAATGATCAACACAAGATCTGTAATGATATGCCCTGACCCATATTTAATGGTAAGACAGCTTGTTGTTAAGCTTAATATTTTGATAGGTAGCGTACACACATTTTTATACAGTAATGCTGTTTCAAAAACAGAGTCATGTTAATATGTGGCAAATCTGGTAGCAATGTGTTCATTATAAGAAAGATTCATGGAGGAAAATATCACTGCTAATAAAAGTTTGATTTATTGCAATGACCTCAAGATGGAAATAGAAGAGTATATAGTGAGTTGAAGCAGCTAGAACAACTATGAAGAAAATGCAAGTGCAGAAATCCATGGTGAAGGCACTAGTTATCACTTTCTTCAATTATTAGAGAATGGTGTACACTCACACTGTCCTACAAGGGCAGACTGTCATTGCAGCTTATCACATTACAGTATTGAAGCAGCAACTGAAGGATCACATCCCAAAAAAAAACTACCAGATCTCAATAATCAATTGGTTGCACCATGATAATGTACAGGCACATGTAGAGTACACTGTCTCCGAGTCCCTAACCAAAAAAATTCTGTTGTACTGCATCTGCCTTAGAGTCCAGATTTAGCTCTAAAGGACTTTTTTAATACTCTAAGGCGATAGAGGAGTTTAAATATTGCTGTTTTATTGTATGAGGACAGTTGTATGGGCTTTATAGACAGTTTTTAAGATGCTTCCCAAGGATGAATTTGAAGAAGTCTTCAAGGAGTGGCAGAACGGCTGGAATAAGTGTATTCAATCACAGAAAGACTACATTGAACATAAATCGTGTTATGTGGTAAGCTTGTAAATAAAAATATTTATAGCAGTATAGTGACAGTCTTTATTGAACACACCTCACATTTATGAATAAATGTGAGCAGAGGGAGTCACCTTCACAACATACTAGATGGATTGAGATACATTCATTTCATTACAATTGTATTTGCCAAATATTATTAAAACCGTATCAAAACTTGAAACATATTTTCAGATGGATAAAAATATCCCAATATTAAAAAAATTTATGATTTTTTTGTGCTATATTTCATAAATACCCTATATTTTACAATAACTAGTAAAAATTAAGCACTAATGTAACATTTTAATATGAGAAACAGGAAGAAAAAAAAAAACAGATCAAAACAGAAAGGAACAAAGTAATAAAATATGCAACTCTGTACATGATAGTGATATCAAACTGTAATATTAGGCAAAGACAGCCTTTTAAAACAATTCAAAGCATAGTATTTTTACTCATACTACCAAAAAAAAAAAACAATTTTTCAAACTCTCAATTCATACCTTTGATGTTTATGGAAGTATCAGTAAAGCTGTAAGAAGACCCTGGCAGCTGTTTTTCAACAACCCATCCTTTATCATGTCTTTTAGACATTCTGGTACTGCCATCTCTAAAATCCTTCTCAGGCTGTTCTGGAGCTGAGCTCTCATGATTTGGGTCAGATTCAATACCAAGGTCAGGAGAGGAAAAATGTGATCTTAAAAATAAAGAATCTTGCGAACCACCAAGAGCCAATTTTTGCGAAATGCTTAAAGATTGCTTTCCAGATTCGTTTTTTCCATAACCTTCTGATTCTCGTCTTTGTTTGACACCACTAGTAAATAGTTTGGACGGGAAATTTTCTTCAAAGCTCATAGGACTGAGGCTTCCACTTCTACTAAGCGCAATGGTTTCTTCACTTAATAATGATTCTCTATCACTCATATCTGCAAAATCGAATATATATATATTTCAAATTAGATAAATTTAATACTTTTTTTACATGACTAATAAAAATTTAATAAAAACAGAGTTGGAGTCATATTTACCTAGTTTACATGGACTTTGGGGAATATGAATATCAAACAAACCAAGTGACTTTAAGACTGAATTTAAGTGGAATATTTCAGAATTCTCTTCCAAACTTGTAATTTCTTTCAAAATTTTCAATAATAAAGATTTTGCTGCAGTCTTTTTGGGAGTTTCTATATATATATATTTATTAAAAAAAAAAAAAGGAATCAATTTTAAATAAAAATATATAAAAAGAGATGAGAATCCCGATTTTCTAAATATTAACATATACATTGTACAAGATGCATCAAAAATTCGTTAAAAGGTAAATAAATTGTGTAAACAGGTTGTGTTTTTAACTTGTATTCAATAAATCAATATAGTTAAAAACATAATAGTTCTCATGGTTAAACAACACAAATTCAAATATTAATAAATTGACATAATTATGTTGTTAAAAAGAATTTAAGAATTACCTTAAACTTTTTTACTATACATATACTTACCACCAATGAGAGAATTATTTTCCTTAAATTGCTCCAAAACAGGTTTTACTTTACTCAATGCATTTTCAATGGATTCAAGGTTATGTGCAACAACCGAAGCTGTACCAATCAGCCTAAAGATAAATTTTATCAATTTTAAAAATCATGAAACAGTAAATATAAAATAAAAAAAGCTTTACTTCAAGTAAAAAGAAAATAAATTTCTTTCCATAAGTCTTAATTTACAAAATGTATAGCAATATGTACATAACTATATAATTTCTTTCAACTACATCACAAAATGTAAAAGCATTTTTAGTTAAGATTTTTCTGAATTACCATGCTTCATAATTTTATGAAGCATATTTATATGCATATTTTTTATTTAATAAATTATAAGCAAAATTAATAGCATAAGTGCAGGGTTATATACCTATGCTATAGTTATAAAAGCATAAATAAAATTCTCTTTAAAACCATGAAAGGTTTCCTTCTTAATAATCTGTTTATTTTATCAATACCTATACGGATTTCCAAGTTTAAAAACTTATGTGCGACAAATTTGTAATTTAATGTTTCCAGTTCAATGTTTAAAACTAAAAAACACAATAAATCTTTATACTTCATATAATTTTGTTAATATTTAAATTACAAATATGAAGTTTAAAAATTTTATAGTCCAATTTTGAATCTTTGCTGATACTTAAAAATTGTCTCTTGGTACTACTTTAACATAAATACATTTACTACAGAGTTTCAAATATATATATTCTTAGAATAATATTCATTACCTATCACTAGAAGAGGAGGCACTAGCCGAGCGCAAAACTTCAACACTAGATGATTTACTAAGATCTAGTTTCAGTTCTTTCTTCAAATCTTTCATATCATTAGCTATTTGTTTAGACTGCTTACTATTATCATCATCATCATGTTTAGGATTGCTTGGAGTGCATGAACAATTTTGAAGAACAAGTGGGATGAAAAAGCGTTTTAAGAATATTTTCAAATTTTGGAGGCATTCTACATCAAGTTGCAACTCAATTTGCAAATTTTTCAAAGTTTTATCACATTTTTCTGCATAAAAACTATTAGCTACCACAGGAGTGTTCAAAAGAGGCTCACTTCCAGATTTGTATAATGTAGGAGAAACTTGAAGGGAACGTAGTTTTTCAATATGATTCTTAAACTTTTCAAAGTGACCAAGATGAATGTTTTTTCTCTCATAGAACAGTTTTTGCTGTTTCAAGATACCTTGGATGAGTTCCCACTTATGATTTTTTAGCTCTTTTATATTTGTTTCAACAGATTTATGTATTGGATCTGAATATTGTAACCTAAATTCTGAGTGGGTGGAACTTGGTGATTTGACTTCAACATTGCTTTTACTTGCAGATAGCTTGTATTGAAGTTCATCAACTTCTTTTTGTTTATCAACAAGAGAGTTGCATGTTTTAAATAATTCAGTTTTTAAATCTTTAATAAAAGATGTCTTTGTTTTCAAAGCTGATTTCAGTTCTAATAATTCTTTGGACAAAGCTTCTAATTCTTCAGATGGTTTTGTTTTGGTTTTGTCAATTTGAACTTGGGCTAACAATTCTTCTCTTAAATCAGCCTTTTCTTTTTCCAAGATTTCTATACGCTTTTCAGTCATAGATAATTTTGTCTGTAAAGCTTTGATCTTTTTAGCATATCTTTCAACCTTTTTATACATATCATCATCCTTTTCAGAAGCAATGGAGCTGAACGATGAATCACGACTAATTGAAGCATTGTTTGCATTTGATAATTGAGAGCTAGATAAACTCTCTTTAAAATTGTCTTTTGAAAAGGAATTCATCTGACCAGCAGATGAATTAGCCTTGTTAGTTAAGAGGCTATTTACATGTGTTTGTAGATTAAAAATTCTCTCTTGTAATTTGGTAATTTCGTCATCCTTCAAATTCAACAAATTCTGGTACTTTTGAGCTACATCCTTAATACCATCAAGTTGCTTTTCTGAAATAGAATTTTTTAGACTTAAATCTTCCAAGGATTTTTCTTTATTTCTCAAAGTTTGTTGCAATTCTCCAACAATTGCTTCCATCTGCCTCTTACGTTCATTCAAGATATTTAGCTCATTTTCAGTCATATCTAATTTGTGTTGCATTAATTTAAATTTGGATTCATTTTCCTTATTTTCCTGTATCTCCTGTTGGAGATTCAAATTTTGCATTTTTATTAAGTTAATTTCTTTTTCTTTCTCATCAAATAGATTTTGAAGTTTAAAAATTTTAGATTCGTTTTCTTCATCTTCAATTTTGCTTTTTTCTTTCAAGGACTGAATGGAAGACAACTGCTCATTTAAGGATTTAAGCAATACTTCAAATTTTACATGTGTTATGATGATATCTTCAAACAAATTTCTTATCTGGTCAGGCATATCTTTAATAGACAAAAGACTGTCTTTATTTATAATATTTTCAAAATCCTTATCTAAATACTGCTTACAAACATTAGTTAAAAAATGCAAATTAGTAAAAGCTTTCTCCTTTACATTAGATAAGGATTCAACAATGAACTGTTTACTTTGTAAAGATTTATTTAATTCTGTCTCATATTTAACACATCTTGATTCAGTTTTTTCTAAGCATTCTCGAATTTTCTTTAAGTCATTCTTTAACTCATTACACATTGAATGACTAGATTGTAAGTCAGATTCAGATTTTTCTTTTTCTTTTAGGATGTCATTCTTCATATTTTCAAGATTTTCACTTGATGTTTTTAACAAAGATATTTCTTTTAAATTTTCTTCCAATTTTTTCTTCAAAGCATGATTTTCTTTCTCGAAATGCTGTCTATTTTCCTTTTCAATTTCTATTTTAGACAATAATTCCTTTATCATTTGTCTTTCTTTTAGCAGTTCACTTTTTATATGTTCAAGGTCTTGACTTGATGCCCTTAGCAAAGATACTTCTTTCGAATTTTCTTCCAGTCTTCTCTTCAATGTCTGATTTTCTTTTTCAAAATGATATCTATTTTCTTTCTCAGCTTCTATGTTAGACAATAATTCTTTTATTGTTTGTCTTGCTTTAACTAATTCATTTTTCACAAGTTCCAGGTCCCTGCTTGCTTCTTTTAACAAAGATATTTCTTTGAACTTTTCTTCTAATTTGATTTTTAATACTTGATTCTCCTTCTCAAAGTGATGCTTACCTCCTTTTTCAACTTCTATTATAGATAATAATTCATTTTTCTCTACAATGAGTGATTCTATTTCATCTAACAAATTAGTCTTTTCGTTTTCTACCTCCTTCAATTTTTGAGTGTAATCATTTTTGGAATTATAATGCATAGAAAGTTCATGCTCATATTCTTTACATTTTGAATCAAGGATATTTAGTTGTGTTTTATTTTTCTCCAATTCTTCTTTTATTTGGTTATAAATAGCTTCAGAATGTATCATTCTTGACTCAAATTCCTTGATTAGGTTTTGGAGTTTCATATTTTCAATGTTAAATTTCGACAATTGTTCAGCAGATTCTGAATCCTTTACTGCAGCACTCTTATTTTCTTCCTTTAATTGGTCAATGTAATTTAGCATTTCCTGTTTTTCTTTGATAAGAGCATCAATTGCATCTTTTCTACTTCGTAATTCAAATACAGCCCTTTCAAACTGATTTTCCTGGGAGCTACATTTATTAGAGAGTTGATCTAATGTTTTTTGGAAACCATCAATTTTATACTCTCTGGATGGATTATCTGATGGTTGGGAATGACCCATGCACTTTTTACAGATGAAGGATGATTTATATGTGTCTGGAAAAAAAAAATTAAAATAAGTACAAAGTAAATAATTTATAGCCATTTTTTATCACTTATTTTATTTTTTTAAAAAAAAGGCGATCTTTCTTTTACAGAAAATTTATTTTAGAATCATCTTGAACTACTAATTCTTTACCTAAAATTTAAATATTTCACTTGTTTTAATATAAATAAATTCATTCTTGAAAGTATATATTTAGTAAAGAAAAATAATAAATGTCAGATATTTTAATACTTAATTTGAAATTTTTGTTAATAAAGCACAACTTAACAAAATGACAATATTAGTAATACATAGTCTAAAGACACAGCAAAATAGGTTTTATGCAAATACATGTACACGTTTAAAATGGTTTGCATTGCAATTATTTTGGCACACATTTACAATTGACTACAAATACATAAGCAAAAATTAATAGAACAAGCATGGTATTGAATCATAAAATAAATTATAAAAACTCTAAACAGGTTTACATGAAAATAAATCTAACAATTTCACTAATCATGCCACTATGTTACTTAAATTAATGAAAGATAACACACACAAACATTTATTAAATTTGAATCACAAGTTATCAACAAGGCAATATTCTAAGCAAAGCTTCAATTAATAAAAAAAAACACAATTGCAACATAATTTTTTCACAAAAATTTTTTTGAGCAAATATCAACTGTGATAAACATGCATTTGCTTTAAATCAAACCATGCAGAAGAACAGGCAAGAGTAGAAAAAAGCACACTATATGCAAGCCAACTTGTTTTACCACTATTCTTTCTCCGCTTAGACCAAGTATGAAGTTTACTGAAACTAGAACTGGATTCATTTTTCTGAGAACTGACACAATCTGTCGACTTATCTCTAAACCTCGATCTACGAGGTGACTTTTGTGAAACAGGTGACTTTTGCAAATCAATTCCAATCCTCTGAAGAGAAACACCTCTGTCTGGTTCTGACCAAATATCTGAATCTGATGATGGATAAAGATTAACTGCAAGTCCAATGATTGCATTAGGATCTTCCAGCTTAGAGCCACACCATTGTTCTGTTCGATGTTCCATGATCGCCTTTTCAATATTCAAATAATTCATAGCAGAAGTTTCCCAACATCGCCTGCGAAGTTGCTCTCCATTTTCAAATGTGGATGAATTTTTATCCATATAAGAATGGTTGTTTCTGATGAGTACATCTTCAGGATCTCCTTTTTCATTCAGAAGTAAAATGAGGTCTTCATTGTTGCTTGTACCTAAAACGACAACATTTTCTGAATCGCACAAAGTGGTATCCAGTGCAGAATTATGAAGGGTTGAAAATGACAATCTTCTCTTGCCTGTTCCAGCAGCATTTGTAGGGGTTTCTTGCAAGGATAATTGAGAAGGGTTATTCCTACCTTGAATGGCTGAAGGAATGTTTGAGTTGTTTAAGCTCAATCTGGATGTATCTACAGGCTGATAGCTAAAATTACAAGCAAATAATTAATATACATTAAAAATCAAAGATACTTTGGCATGTACATTTTATAAAAATAAAAGAGTAAAGGCAGAATATTTATTTTAAAAGTTTAATTTAGTTTTACAACATGTTTATAAAATTAGAAAATAAATATATTCAACATATTATTAAAATAAAATATTAGAACACTAATAAAAAAGATGCTTCTAAATAATCAAACAAACATGTTTTTCAAATAATAGCATTATGCAAATTATATACAATAATTTCTGTTCAAATGAATTTTTAAAAAAGTAAATATTTTAATATATAGAACAAAGAATCTTTTAAAAATTTAATAGAAATTTCTGATGAATAAAATCTCAAATTCTGAATTTCACAAGTAAAATCAAATATAATGCATACAAGCAGGAAATTTTTGGAAACATTTTTAAAAGTGAATTTTTGAACTTAGATGACTGATAATCACTTTTTTCAATAATACCATCAAATTATACGCCAATACAAAAAGTGTAAAGCAAAACAGTTTAATTATCTCTGCCCTAATATCAAATAACCAGATAAATATGCACAGCTTGCAAGGAATCTTTTCCTTCATTCGAATGTAATCAATAAGCAAGAGCATTTAGAGAGCCAATCAAGGATGGGTTTTTTTTTAGAAATTAGACAAGCATGCCGCAGAAGGATTCCATCATTGTATTAGGAAATTGCTGCCAAGTTTTTGGTTCTTTAGCCCTTTAAGCGGTCAATTATTTTACCAGAAATGCTTCCAAAAAAGGCATATTTTTTTATTGCATATAATTAAGTACCATACTATGATATTCAAAATATCATAATATATTTTCTCTCCAAGTGAGAGGGAAAATTAAAATAAATAATTGGATTGGTGGATTCTCCCTCCATTTTTTATAAAATAATATAATTCCAAGAGGGGAAAAGAAAAAAGAAGAACTCAAATCTTCATCAGAGCTGAGCTCACTGCACGAGTCATCTGAGGAATAATCCAAATAATTAAAAGAAATATCTGTATCTGTATCAGAATGTAGTTCATCATCTAACAAGAAAGTATTTCCATCGTCTATTCCATCCAAAATTTCCATAAGATTCACAAGCACGGCATACAGTAGAACAAAAATTTCAAAGAAAAGTTCCCACTTTCCCGCTACATAGAAAAACCCGGATGAAAAGCATTTAATTTACATGGACAAGCCACGCCATCTGTTGAAAAATAATAATACTAAATAGTCTCTTTCAATAATGAAAAATGCGGGCAAACCAGAAAAGGAAAGGAGAAAATATCGATGCCTGTAAGCCGTACGGGCAAACCAGAAGAGGCCAATTTCGGGTAGCACGTACACTGTACGGGCAAACTGCTTAAAGGGTTAAGTGAAATATACATATAAATAAATCTTCCATACAGTTAGATTATAAATTAAATAAACAATATAAAGAGTTGAGTGGTCATGAAGAAAAGATGTAAAATAGCATTGTTAAATGAACAAAGATACAACTGTGAAAAAAAATTAGAACAATTGGTAGAAACATAATCAAAAGGTGCCATTTTTAATTTTGGAAAGATAAAAAAGACTTAGCCACTACAAATTCAGACTGGAAAAAAATAATAACTCTGAACATTTAAAAAAAAAAAAAAAACCCATGTCATATGAAGTTGAATGTAAGACCTGTTCATGTATGACAGCAGGAAATAGGTTTTAATTCCATGAAAAAGCCCTTTTAATCTCTCAAACAAAGGTTGATCAGTTTAAATTGAAATAAAATACATGTTAATTGGAAGAACAATGTTTTTTGGAATGATGAAACCAGAATCAACCTATTTGTTAGTGATGACATGAAACACTTAAGGAGAGGAAGTGGAGAAGATTTGCATACTAATTTTATAACACCAATTGTCAAATACCCACTTAGTATGATCAATGATTATATGACAGCAAAAAATGTTGCTGAAATATGTGTGAGAGTAATGGTAATTTAAATGTTTATTTGAATAGTTCTTAAATCTTTCAAAGAATTCAGAAGAGGTTGAGTCCCCTATGACTTCAAAACTATACAGATACACAATTTAAAATATAATTTATTATAGTAACTAAAAAAATTATCTATAATACCTGAAAAATTGTCTTTAACACAATTTTAAAACAGCTTACATCAGAATCTTTTGTTTTATTTGTTATATTAAACACTATAATTTTTTTTATATTTTAAATATACTTTCACAATATTCCTATAAAATCTTATACATTATTAAAACACTCATCATTCTTAAATGCTGTAACATTGGTTGCTTGTATCTGGTAGATTAACACATTTTAAGATGAAATTTTAATCAAATAAATAATGATAGTTTTTAGTTAAAAGATGTAAAACAGAATGTTATTATTACGAGAAAACTTTACAATAAGCTACAGTTCTTTTAAAACAGAAAATATCTATATATTTTTTGCAGTGCAGAGATATAATATAATGAACTTATCCTTTACCTTTGGCTGAAATCTTTACTCATTGAAGCATCACTGGGGTCAAATATCTTACTACCTTCACAAACTATATAAAAATATAAAATAACATTTCAAAAACAAAAAAATTATTAAAGCACAATATTTAGTTTTTTTTTTTTTAATGAGTATTCAACTGAATAAGAACAAAGATATACATTAAAAGAAACATTTCAAATTTTCAATCAATGGCAGATCTGGAGAAAGTGGGTGGGTGGGAGAGAGATAAAACAGTAGGGTAATAATTATTTTAATCTTAAAAAAATTCTTTAGAATTAACTTATTATTCATTTTTTTAAATCTGTAATGTAAAAATAAATTAAAACATTAAATCAAGAATCAAATTCAAGTTGTAAACTAAAAACGTACAGAACAATAGTTTGACCTTGTGCACTTGGACACAACAAAAAACTTTGAAGAAAAACAACAAAATAAATGATGGGAAGAGGGAGAGAGAACATGTTCACCCCTTGGATCTGCCACTGTTTATAAACATGTTAATATAACAGTGTTAAGTCCACTGAAAGAGATTCCTTTATTTTCAAAACTGAACATAAATTTATTTGTTCAGAACAAGCAGAACAAAGACACAAAATTTCTATTGGGGAGGAAGAGAGGGGGGAGGCCTTAAATATAATCCATGTGAATGAATGAAATGCACTCAATATTTGTATTTAAATACATGGAATAAATAATTTGATAAAATAAAATTTTGAAGTTATAAAATTAAACTGTTGTACAATAACCATCATAAATGTCATTAATTTTTTTTTTATTCATGTGAAACTAAATGCGGTATTGCATGTTACATATATAATTTAAATTTTACTAAATATTTGTCTGATACATAAAATTATGTGAAAAAACCTTCATTAACATGTTTTAAAAAATTAAAAGAATGAAATAGTTAACATCTTATACATAAAAGTTAAAAGAATATTGTGACAGAAAATTTCAGATTACAAGTAATATAATCTAACATAAAAAATACAAAACAATAAAAGGCCTGAAAGATAGCTACTTTTCTTTAAGTAGGCATGCAATGTTTGCTATTTCTTGTAACATAAAACTTTAAACGGAAATTGTATTGAAAGTCAAACATACAACTATGCAAAGAGAGAGATTTTGCAAAATATTACACTTTAGTATTTTCAAAAATTACAACTTAAATTTCTCATGAATATAATTTATATTTCTGTTTACTCTTAATAAATAAGACTTTTCTTTGAAATTTATATATTCTAAAAACTTATGTCTTGCTTTGTATCTTATATACTTAAAAGATTATCTTTATTAAAAAATTTTCTTTTTGGAACCTATAGATATAACTAGCTTATAAATGATAAATGTCTACAAAATTTTTAGAAATTTGATATTTTTTAACTTACTTGATAGTTCATCATTCAGAACAGTAGATAATTCCAAAGATTGCTCAATTTCTCTTTGAATTTTCAAATGCGACAGGAAGCCTGAAGTTGCACTAATATTTTCAAGGCTACTGCGATCCAAATTTTTATGCTGCAACAAATCTTCCATAAAGGTTTCCAAATTTCTCAAGTGCACAATAAGCTCATTATTAATAGCACAAGAATGGGCCAAGCGCTGATGCAAGTCGCTTCTTTCTTGTATGTAATCCTGATAAAAGCAAATATTTCTAAGAGTTTCAAATAACTATTTAAAGAAAATTTAATGAAACGTTAATTTTTCTCACATTTTTTAAACATTGTACCCCAAATTAAAGCAACACACATCTTCTCAATGCAATTACTTTACCCAAAATAAATTAATTAAAACAATTTTAAATAAAATATAGTATCAAAGGAAGAATGGACCAGATTCATTTTTGTCTTAAATTATTGTTCACATGTTATTTAAAAGACTATCCTATATTTGTGTCACATAATTAAAATGTCTTTACATATTGAGAATAAATTTTTAATGCTGTTGTATGATTCATAACATCCTATTCATTTCTTGTTTTTACCCTGGTGGTATAATTTATCTAAAATACAAACTTGAAAATTAGTTTCTTATACAAATCCAGATTGTTGATCATACCTCAAAAAATTTTAGGGGCTTCAATGATATGTGGAAGGAGCCATGTAGATCTTTTCACCAAATTAATTTTCAAATTTATTTTTGGCAATATTCTTCATATGCAATAATACAAGTTTTGTAAAGAAAATTTCAATGCAAAACCAAACCTTTTTTGAACTGTATTGTGGGAAAGGCTTCTGTTAGGCATCCAAAAGCTTATTGGATTAATTTCATATAAATATACGAAATCAGTACAATCACAAACCAATTAGAAGATGTCAAACATCCCATTGAATGAAGCCATTGGCAATGCAATCCAAAGATTCGACATACTTAAAGAATAAAAAAAAATAACAATTTTGTTCTTAAAAAAAAATACAAACTGAAATTAAGCAAAAGCTATTTGTGTGTTATTGTTTTAACTTAAAGCTTTACATGGACATGAGAAAAATATGAAATAGGAGTTAAAAGTGTTAATGCTTCTTAAAACATTTTCCAACAGTTACACAAAATGTTTCTTTTGTTTAAAGATTAAAACATGGTAACTCAATTTTTATGCAGATTAGCTAGCAAGATTTTAATTAAATTTCCTTTTAACAATTAGTTTATTTTACTTCTAAAACACTCAAACATATTTTGGAATGAATCGTTCAAGAACCAGGAGTTGGATAAACTCGTAAGATCAATAAAAAAATTTAATGCATACATCAATTAGATTGCTCCAGAAGACATCTGTACCAACATTTATCAAAACATAATGGGAAGGGGGAAATTTTTTTTTTTTTAATTGAGCAAATGTTTCAAAATTTTGGGTAACATCCCTAACATAAAAATTTTATCCAAAAAAAAAAAAAAAAAAAAAAAAGAAGAAGAGAAGATTTGGAACACTTTGATCAGATCCAGGACAAAGGCATAAATTTGATTTACAATGTGTTATACTTGCAACTGTATAAACAATATGGAACATATTCTGTTAGCATGCTTAAAAAACAAGTCTCATCAAAATAGCATTTGGAGTATTCTCAAGATAGACCAATGATGCAATATCACTTTCAGATAAAGTAACAAACAATAAACGTAAAGTTTTTTTTTTTTTTTTTTTTTTTTGGGGGGGGGGGCCCCGGGGGGTAGAAGATGAAATATGTTGGTATTTACTAAATTAAAGGAATGTTCAAAGAGATAAAAGCCTCTGTTGCACCAGATGCTTCATATAAATAAATAAATAATGGAAAAATCTTTAAAATTATTTATCAAGAAGTTCATCAAATTGTTTATTAATATTTCATCACAGTTTAATGTCATAATTATATATTACTTGTAGAGTTAAATTATTCTTTTAATAATGGATATTTTGCATCAATTATCATTTTAGGACGATTTTTGGAGCATCAGAGCTTTGCTTAAAAGCTACAATCCCACCCCAAAATGAAACTGTAAATTTAATAAAACTTCAGGTATGTTGACTTGCAGATGTTAGATGTAGGCTCTCATTAAAAAAGCTTATAAATGGATTGTTGAATTTTTAAATTCACCTGTATCAAGATTGGGTACTTCAGCTAATATTGAATAGAATACTTTCACAATAATATTTATGATTCGTTTGATAAGTTAAAAAAAGTTTCTATAAAAATAAGTTTTCTTTTTTGTATTCTGTAACCAAACCATAGCATATGCTCCTCAGCTACACACACAATTACAATGAACAGTTTATAAAGTATTACTGAATCAAATGAAAGTTTTTAAAGTATATCAAAAATATATGTATGCAATTGAATTTATTTAGATATGCAATAACTAAAACACTACACAAAAAACTCAAATGATCAAAATAAGCCAGACTTCTCTTATGGAAAAAAATGTTCAATGTAGAGAAAAACTTATTCATATAAAACAGGTTAACAACGAGTCAGATAATTAAAATAAATTCATTCACACAACAAATATTCCCATAATGCATCCATAATCATCAAAGCAATTACTTTTGCAATTCAGAAGTATATGTGAATTAAAAATGATACAGAAAATCGTCCATTTTAATGAATGAAATGGGTAACAATGATGAGCTCTTAAAATTTAAAATCCGATTATCTTATTTAATTGGTTACATTAAGTATAGTAGAACAAATTAAAGGAAGGGAGAAAACAAAGTTTACAACATATTAAATATTGCAAAAAATGTATACAAGATACTCACTTTATCTAAGTTTGCCAAAGTAACGTCCTTCTTATTTTCCTTGTCTAATTGTGATTGCAAAGTTTTGATTTGTTCTTCAAAATCAGATATTTCTTTATCTTTTTGCTCAATGACTAGTAATAAGGTTAGTACTTCTTCTTTCAAATCTTCAAGATTATTTGAATGACCAGCATTCTGAAGAAATTTGTCAGATACCTTGAATTGCATCAAATGCCATTGTACAGCTGTTTGTGCGGATGAATCCTTCATTGGCAAAGAGCTAATTTGCTATTTACAAAAAACAAAAAAATAAATATTTACTTTAGCAAATCATATAAATCATTTTTAAAACACAGAATTTTCTTTTTTGAAATAAAATTCTAACAAATATACAGATGTTTAAAATAGTTTAGACTACTGAAGAATAAATATTATGATCACTATTTTTTCATCTGTGAAATGGTCATTTACTGAATTAATAAAATGCATTGAATAGAAGATGTAATAAAATAACTTTTTGATGAATCCTGTTCAGTTTATAAAAAGCAGAAATAAAAAACACAATCAATAAAAAAAATTGATAACCAAGTAGTTCTTATATATATATACATAATGTATGTGTAACCAATTCAATACTAATAATTTATTTCAAGTATGTAGATATTGCCAGCAAATTTTAAAAGTTACATTACATAATAATGAAATTCAACTTTGTATATGTGTGTTTCTGTTAAACAGTTTACAATACAATAAAATCACTGAAAGCAATTGCATAAACATCCAGTGCTTTAACTATTCAAACAAGTTTTTATTCAGAAAAGTAACAATTAACATTAGGTAAAAGTAAAATTTACTCTGTTATGATTATGTGAACCAAATGAATTCAATGAGCAAATGTATATGTTTTAGATAAATTCTTTCAGGAAATTTGATTATCATTTCAGTGTTTAATCGATGTGTTATATGCTTCACCTTTAAAAAACTGGAGTGTTTTTAAAGCAATACTAAGCACTGAAGTTCTTAGCATTTTATTTTTACAATAGCTTTTTTAAACTTAATATTAAAAGATTTGGAAGAAATAATATTTTGGGTACTTATAATAAAATTAATTCATTTGAAGGAACTGCAAAAGAAAAAAAAAAAAAAAAAAAGCACACCAGAATACATAATTTAGTTCTTATAAGAAAATATAGATTTTAAAAACTTTCCTATTAGTGTTAAATTTTAAATAGAAATCGGTTTCTGGAACATAATAAACATGCATCAGATTAAAATCTTCAATTTATTTTTCTGCTTTATAACAAGCTTAAGGATATTTCAAAAACTATACTGTGTAAAAAAATCAAAATGAAACAAAAACATTTGAATAAATATAGTTACTTTGCTCTTTTCCTCTTTAATGTAAATTTCAAGGTTTTTCACTTTCGATACAGCATCTAATAGTTCATTCTGCAATAGTATCGTTCTTTGCTCTAATTCACTACAAGCAGCATTTATGTTATCAATTATCTTTGATTTTTCAGCATTTTCCTGTTTTAGGTTTTCATTTTCTTTAAAGGTATCCAACATTTGATCCAAATCTTCCCGACTTTCACTTTTGCCTGACTTTTCAGATTCATGAATTGATTCTGAACTTTTATCGAGGTTTTTATTTCCATCCTGCAAGATGGAAACAAAGAAGGTCTATTTTAAGCAAGTATTAGTTGGTAATTAAGAAAACAAATAAGTATGAGTGAAAGTATTTAAAGGAAAATAAATAAATTCAAGAAAATTAATTTGTTAATATAAAAGATGTTAATAACAAAAATAAGGAAAAGTCATAATACATTAACATTTCATCATTTTACACATGATTATAAAATCAATTTTCACATTCTCGCTAATAAAATCATTAATTATTAATAAATTAAGAGCAATTTGGATTAAAAAGAATGCATTAATATTTACATCTCTAAAAATAAATGTTTTTGGTATTCAATGTCTATTGCAGTTAACTATTTCTTTAAGATTAATAAAGAAAAACAAGATACTTAAGTGAATAATACAGAAAGGAATTTAATCCAATAGTATAAAAGAAATGGTACATTTTAATAAAGCAATTCTCAGTCAGAAATATATTTTTCCAATTCCTAAACCAATAAAATAAATTTTCAAGTGTATGTTTTACAAATAGATTGTTATTAGATTACACAAAATATTTTCAATATGAAAACGTTCAAAAAAACTCATTACAATCATAAAGATTATTTTAAAAGCTCAAATTTCTGATGACATTTTAGAACATTCATTTGGAATTTAATGAAAATTTAATATAAAATAACATTGAAACTTTATTCCACATGCAGGAGCAAAATATAATTTATTGACAGAAGAAAATAAAACTCATCAGAACATCAATATTTTTGCCATCATCTCAGTGAAATAATTTTTTTTTTTGTAAACACAAAATAAACTAATTAAACTTTCCATTCACAATCCTACATACTTTTATAATTACTCAACTGATCACTGAAGAACAAGTAACCCACGGAAAGGATGGTCCACATGTTTCAACGTTTATTATTTTGATTATTAGGCAATTAAAAAAAACTGAATCATAGCAGCAATAGAAATCAAATAACCAAATGGGATAAAACTGAAAGTTTTCAATATTGACAGTATTCTAAATATGAAAAATTATAATTTTAATATTTTTTAGTTAAATAATAAACAATTTTTTTCTTGGATCCACGAGATTCATTAACAATATTTCATTTGGAATATAAACATAAAAATGGACATTTTTAAACTTTTTGTTCAAAAATGTGATCCTTTTAATGAATACAATTAGTTGCTCTGGGAAATTTTCAATCTGCTGCTCTCGCTCATGTCGATAAAGCTAAAGACAATTTTAAAATATGTTGCTGGTAAACAAAAATATAAAAATTAAGTTTTTCTACTAATAAATTATGAATGAATAATTTTCTTACACTAAAAATTCAAAACAGAATCCGGAGTCTCAAACTAAGACATTTTAAAATATTTAGAGCTTATGAATCTGTATAAATTTGTAAACTAGGAATTGTTTCACATCCTGGAGATTTAAACAGATATTCAGTTAACCTTTTGCACTGCAATTTATAAGTCATTAACAATACAAATAGTCTTATCAGCAGTAGAATTCTCTCTCTCTTACTTTAAAAAATTCCCTTTAGTGAATAATAATATATATATAATAATTAAAGTTTTGCCAGATTGAAATTTTATGCACATAATTAAAAATATTTTTAAAAAAGAAAGAAAAAAAAACTTTGTGTTCCAGACAAACAAAAATAAAGTTTACAAGTTTGTATCAAAAACACATTTGATTCTTACAGAAGGAAAAAAATAAGCCAAATATTTTTAAAAATTCACTTTTTTATTTACATAAAATTACTGTATAACTAAATAAGATACAAGACGATAAACACAGCACTTAAAATATAGTTGTGTGTCTCTACTATTTACATATCATTTTATATTTTAAGTGTCGAAAGCACAAACAGGAAGACAATACTGACAAAGACATACTATATACATTCTAAAACAACATTAAAGTAGACAATTGAATGAAAAATCATACAATTACATGAAAATTGCATTATTCATAAGAATTCATACAAAAACAATATGGAATCTAAAAACATTTTAAGCAAACAAAATGTATGAATTGAATAATACAAATGAAACATAATACACTAGAATTCAATTGTTGAAAAGTTGCCTTATTTGGAATGATATAAACATTTCCTTACATGTGTTAATTTTGATCTGTGATGAGAATGTCCTTGATTTTGGGTCAGCTCTTCCATGGATTTACTAACTCCTGCTAATTTCTGGAGCTCCTCCATCGAATCCTGACAAATATTAATATAAATATATCAACTGAAAAATACATAAAAACATTGGGGAAACTAGGTAACTGAAACCTTGTTAACTCAATGCTCGGTAGATTAAGAAAGTAGTCGTTCCCTTCTGATGAACCAATAAATACGCAGAATGTTGAATTATTTAGATTTTGTAACTCAAACAAAATATTATTTCCCTAGTAGATACTAATAGTACACATTTATACTTGATTACTTAAAGTTAAAAAAATCAGAGTCACTACGTCAAAATTAGTATTGCAATGATATCCCACAGTGAATTCCCCAAACTTGAAGGAATAAAATCTTGAATTTTGTCAGCTAATTCACAGAAATATTTATGCTTTCATTCATTGTACTTATTTTATTACACTGCACTTGGTACACATGTTACTTGTACCTTTTACTTAGTACTCTATTAGTTAAAAGATAAAAAAAAAAAAATCTAACTATTTATAGCTGTACAATCATATTGAAAAATATAGTTAGAACTTGTGCCTTTACAAGTAGAAATTGTAATCTTTATATTCATTATCTCATAATACTTGCTAAGTTGACAACTCATTAACTCGAATTTTTTTAGCATTTCCCATGAAATGCAAGAGTTATCAAGTTCCCACTGTAATATTATAATATTTTACAGAATGAACTTGACACTAAATCATGCAAGATTCCCCCCTCCCCAAATAACCAAGTTGAAAAAATAGCAACAAAATGTGGAAGTCTTTGAAGGAACTTAACACCCCTTTCAAATCATAGTCCTGAAGTATATACACTTCATCTATTTTATATATAAATATATTCATCTCAGCTTTGCATGAATTTTCTGTAATTCAAATATTTCACATCATAAGATAAAAGTGGGGCAAAAATCTGGAGAATAATTTTCTTCAGTACTTTTAAAAGTGCACAGTAATATATATGTAATACATTCATAAGCTTATTTGGTTGAAAGAAATACATTTTTATTAATAATTTTATTTTAATTTAGCCTAATAATAGGTCAAAAATTCACAATAACAAACCAATTGCATGATTGATTTCTCAAATAATTTTCTATTTAAAATATGTACAAACAAAATGCAATTTCTAAGTACCAAGGAAAGCTTCAATTATTTTCTAAAACAGTTCAGAAACAAACATTCTATTACCAACCTTTCCTTGTGGAGTGTTTTCTTTAGATGCACTGTACGATTTTCCATCTGTGGACATTAACTGTAAAAAAAAGTAACAATAATAAGAGCACAACTCATGTCAGTCAAGAATGTAATCATTACTTAAAAGGTACAAGTAAAAGATCTTCACCTCAGAAAGGGATGTTTTGAAATTTTCAATTGCATTAACTAGGTCCTTCTTTCTGTTTTCTTTTGCTGCCTGAACTGCAATTTGAACTACTGGACGAATCTCTTTGGGTATCATTTCAATGTCTTTATAGTATTTGGAGACTATACCTTGTATAGCTAAACTACTCTTCTTTACTTTGGCCTCTAGTGCTTTATTTTTAGTGGATAATTCTTCTAAATGGTCATTTATATTCTATAAAACAAATAAATAAGTTACTCATACCTTAGTTATTAATAAAAAATTAAATTTATTTAAAAATGCATGAAAACAATGCCTTTGAAGCATTTTATACCTCAATTTCTTGGTCTTTCTCAGTGATGATCTTATTATAAAACTCATTTGACTTTTGCAAACTTTCATTTTCATCCTTTAATAGCCTTATCTCTTGCTCTGATGGATGCTAAAAATAAAAAAAATGCTGTCTAAATTATGATAAGTTGTTACAATAAATTCTGCTTAATTCAAAATGGAATTAAAATCCATAAAGTGGGAGAGTTCCATTCATCAAATTTTATACAGAAACATGATATTTCCAAGGTTGTCTTTTGTTTAATGTCACAGAGCTGGGTCTAAACTATGAACATATTTTTCGATAAAAAATTAATGTTATGATTACATAAACTTATTTAAATAAGTTTGTGAAATCATAACACATGTTTTCAACCTGAAAATTTTAAAATATTTTTACATCAATTTTACTTTAACAGGAAAAGCTAAATATTAAGCATTAGAATATATATATATGAAAAGGCAAAGTATAGAATATATTTTATACAAGAAAAATGGATCAATTCAAACAGAGATAAGTAGGGTAATAAAATATGTTGAAGGAAATGCGATATTAATATCTGAGCCCTTTTTACCTTCAAAAATGCTTTTAATTAACAATTTATTCTTTACCATTGGATAAAGTTGATTGTTTATTAACATCACACATAGAAGCAACACAAAGGCTATTCATAATGGACCTATTTTGAATCTCAGTCAAGTGAAAAAGACTGCACCAGAGCTGGCAACCCCTCTCCAAATGACTTGGAGACTTTCACTAAATCTAACATGCATCATCTCTGATATATGGTGGGTACTTTGTGGCATCAAGGCTCAAGCCCTAAATTCAACAAAAACCCCAGCTACACCCAGTCAAAGATCATGACCACTTGGTTACCAAGGCCACAACATTGAATGATAACAATATTATAATTTAAAATGCAGTAGTGCAGATAATGATTCAAAATTTTATCTTATATTACGCAAATTATTCAAATTATTTAATAATAAAGGCTTGTTAAAACCAAATAACATTTCTATACAAATCAAGACCCAGGCACAAATTAAATTTTTTTAATGTTCAATATGGTTTCTAAATAATCTACAAAATAATCAATAAAGAGTATAGAAATTAATTTGAAGAATAATGTTAAACAAATAGCCCAAGTATTACAGTAATTAAATTAATTCACACTTACATGGGTAACAGTTGATAGTTCTTCTTGGAGTTGATCAAATTTATCTTGTAGCTCTTTTAAATCAAATACATATTTTTCTTTCTGTTCACTAAAAAAAAAAAAAATTTATAAAGTAACAGAAATAAATCCTGAAAGAGTAAAAATGTTTTGAATGCAGAATAGCTTTATTGATTTTTATTAACATTGCACTAGAAGCAACATGAGGACTATTAGCGAATGAACTCGTTATTTCGGGTGATTGTCCTCATCACTTGACCGAGGGGTCTAGTGATGCACAGACAACACTCACGCTGCTCCCCTCTCCTAACTTTCAAACCATAGCAACAGGAGGACTTTGAGCCTCAACAAATTTAACGTACATCAGCCCGTTTACAAGGTGGGTCTTTAGTGGCATCAAGGCTCGAACCTTCTACTTGAAGAAAACCACCAGACACAGATCCGAGGTCACGACCGCAAAGCTACCGCATGTGGAATAACATAGATTAAAATTGATAAAATCTGTGAAAGTTGTTTAAATCAATGAAACTGCTTAGAATACCCATAAATACCTGTGAGTACAGATGAAAACAATTTAATGATTGTTTAAAGGGATCCAGACCCCATGAACAATTCTTTGTACACCACTGACATACATTTCTACAAAATGATATTATCATACTTAATATTTTTAAAATGAGGATATGGAAGGTTATATAAACAGAGGATTACTTTAAAAGTAAATTTCATCGCATAAGGAGAAATGGAATTCAAATGATATCCAACATGAAAGAATGGATTTCTTAATTACTATTCAATAGAATGCAAAGTTCAGGTCAATGCATAGTTGAATTTTCAATATGACATAGAAGTCAAAAAGCAAATTGACTTTCCTTTCATTGGTTATTTTTGTTTCTTTAAGAAATATATGAGTAAATTCTCTTATTTAACATGCTTTTTTCAAGTTCTTGATAATTTTATTCATGACTTTTATTATGTGTAAAAAATATACTTCTGTTTACAAAGGCAAAAATTTTAAAAAAAATTCATATTTAAACTTACTTGGCCTCTTGAAGAAGTTGCTTGTTAGTGGTAAGCTCAGTTCTTAAAGCTTCGGTTTCAAGTTTTAACTCGACAATCTATGAATAGAAAAATTATATTAAATATCACATGCAACAGAATCGTTTCACCCGAATTATAAAGAATCATAAATCAAGATAAAGTGAATGCCAGGAATGTCAGATAGTCATTCATCTTTTATAGCATTTTTTTTTTCAGGTACAGACTCAAAAAGAAGTCTGCTGTAATAAGATCAACGAGTATGGTCAATGAGGAAGGCATACAACTCTAGTTATTGTACAGGAACTGTTCCAAGATGAAGACTAAAAGTAGACAGCCATTATCATGGAGTAGGGAAGAAAAGCCAGCAGCATCAGCTTATTCTGAACCTACACATGGATCCTTTGCAATAAATATAACAAAATTTTCTTGTACCTGTTTGCATTGTCTTTTTTCCTCGATGAAATTCTTTATGAATCATGCTGTTGTTGTCAAAGAATGCAATAAACATTGTCTTCATTCTTAATGAAATTTCATCATTCTTAAATCATTTAAATCAGAAGTTTCCAAACTTTTTCAACTTGCAATGCCCTTTTTGAACTAGTTTCCCCTCTGCACCCTGCCCTATGTAAAAGCATGAATAATCGTAAGTCAGAGACAAAAATACAAGCTTTGGTAAAGCCCCTGTGAAGATGCCAAGACTCCCTAGGGCACTGTGATACACACACTTTGGGAATCATTGACTCAAATCATTCACTAACAAACTTTAAAGATACAGCCTCATTACCAATAAACGTTTTTACAACGTTTTTCTGAATTTCACTTGGTGTGTGTGCGTGAGTGTGTGTGTCATCAAATTTTCGATCGTTAATTTAACCAACTTCCCATCAAGCTAGAGCTTTGAAATTTTGGGAATCGTTCGTACTCGCCTAACAATGCAATATTTAGAAGTTTGCGACAAGTTTTAACTAATATTTCAATAATTTTAATAAGTCAAAATATTCTTTCCTCTCAGCGCTTTTAGGATCGAGGAAAAATTTTCTTTCCCCCTCTGGGAACACCGGGCACTCCCCACGCAGCATGAGTATCGTAAACCTTTTGTACTCATAAAGGGGAGATACTATCTCTCCTTTACTATCTCCGAGATAGTAAGGGTTGCTGACTTTTTGTCAGTAATCATTCGCAAGAAAGAAAGTTTCCAATATTTGGCGCCGTGTCTTATCACAATAATTTTTTCTGAATTCCGGTTCCCATTCTTTTTTTAATAGAATGACTTACAAACTTTCAAATGCATGTTTTGATTTTATGAGTATTATGAATTTTTTAATACTCTCACAAATGTCTCTTTCTAAGTGAATTTTAAAGTTAAAAATAACTAACAGTTTTAACTAATATTTCAATAATTTTCTTTAATAAACTTTGCCACCATATAAAAACGTTGTTTTTAAAAACGTTGGTTTTTATATCGAATTATTCAATATATTGTGAAACACTTTTGTAGATTTACTAACTTGAAACAGAAATTTAAATTCATTGACTCATTTCTTAAAACATGACAAATATAGCCTCCCCTTTCCATATTAAAGCATTATTAACCATGTGTATTTATTTGTAACAGTATGTATGTACAGTATTAACACATGAAAAAAGTACTCCGAAATCCCTTAGTTCTAGATTTATCATTCACCCATCTGTCAATTATTATGCATGCTCAGGCCAGAACATCATTCACCTAATTTTAATGTCATACCCTGTATTATATCGAATTTAACAATAAAATAAAATTTATACCTTCATTACATACAACATAAATGTTATATTAATTTTTTAGCATAATTATGTTTCCTCTCTCATATTACATTTGTCTTTTTACAATATCATGCAGGCAAAAGTTTAAAAGAACTTACAACTTGTACAGTATTGTCTTGATCTTCATTATTAGAACCTTTATTCCTTAAGTAATTTTTGTTTTTGGTTTCTTCTAATAAAAAAAGCCTAAGCTTCAAATCAAAATTTTCTTTCTTCAACTCTTCTATTGTCTATGGAAAGAAAGTGAAGGTGTGGATAATTTATTGGTCAAAATAAATTTTGATTAAAAAAAAATCAAATAATAAAAAGACCACAGAAATTAAAAAATAGGAATTAAACATACTTGTTCATATTCTCTAACTGCACGTGTACGAGTTCCTCTGACAGGAGAGACAAGATCTCCTCTACGAAGATCTGAAAAATATTTAAATCGGTAAGGGAACAAATATGGAATAAAATCTTTAACGCAATTATTTTTACTATTTTTCAATTACAGTAAACAGTAAAACATCCGTTTTCATACTACGGAACTCACTAAATTATTTTTAATTCTAAATTATATACAACATTTACATTACAACTTTTAAAACATTACACTTTTTTTTTAAAAAAAAAAAATATTTTCAAAACTGCCACCTAATTAAACATACAATTAAGAAACTAATATTGTTTGTATTTAAATTAAGATATCAATTTGGATAATCATTTCTGCATATACCGATTAATAATAAAAAAAATAATAAAATTTAAAAAAGGAATACTAATTTATTGACAGTCTCATCTTAATCAAATCTTCACCCATCCACTTATTTTCAGCTGAATGACCAACATTCTTGGGTCTTTGAGCAAATTTGACCTGCAGGGTAATGCAACGTGTAGCAAACGTAACTAAGTAAATGATTCGGAACACAATTTGTTGATGAGTGGAAAATACACAAATCATTGATACAATATCTGAAAATTTCTAAAAACTGATCCGCGACCTACTAATACTTTCGGAAATCTTTTTGGCCAAAATAGTGATGAATAAAAAGTATTTTGAATATTCTTACAAAGGACGAAATACTTTGATATTTATTAAACAAAAATAATTTTGTTTGCCTTTGACGCCCCACATTCCTCATACTCAAGCAACCTACCTAATCATTCAATAATTGAAATTTGTTTTGAATTTTATAACAGCATTAAATTAATATATATACATAGTTATGCTAATTCAAAATTTAATTTATTGTATATATATATATACCAAAAATTATGCGTTTATACCTGACTGGTTTGACGGAACAGCATCCATCACATCTGTGAGATGAGCAGGGTAGGTACTGAAAAGAGAGAATATGAATAATTAATTCATTAGAAAATATTAAAAAGTCTCAACTCAGTACTCAAAAGTGCTTTTCACACTTCTTATATATACTTGGCAGTGTTAAAACTAACATTTCTTTTGACAAGTTTATCTGACTGAATAGTAATAAAGACAATAACTAACTTTTAAAGATAAAAACAGTTATTTTCAAGTTAGCGCTTTTATTAGTACTAACCGAGAGTTCCGCATAAAAGAGTTAAATTAAAGTTAACCACAAACTTATGATTTGTGCAATTGGGAGGAAACTTCTTAACTTATTTTTGCATTTCTCTTCACAATAATTCATTTTGTAGACCACACAACAATTTAAGAATCAGGATTCAAACCTTTTAAAATTTTTGTATTGTATAGAATATAACATTCAAATAAATAGAAATGAATTATTAATTTCGCACTGGCATTTCACTCTTCAAACTTCCACATCATCCCAACGTGAGGCTACTGAGCCTCGACCGATTTAGTGCGCATCATCTCCGCTACACGACAAGTTTCATGTGACATCAGGTTTAGTTTAGTTTTTTTATTAACGTCGCACTAGAAGCAACACGAGGGTTATTGGCGACAGACCTCGTAATTTTGAACCACGGTCAAGTGACGAGGACGACGCCTGAGCTGGCACCTCCCTCTTCTAATTTCTACACTCCGTCCTTGGGAGGACTTTGAGCCACGACAGATTTAACATGCATCAGCCCAGGCTACACGCCGGGTCTTTAGCGGCCAAGGATCGAAGTGGCATCAGGACTCGAGCCCACGACTCAATGTTGGTCATGAGCTCGCGAGCATAACCATTAGGCTACCGCGGCCGCCAAGTAAATAACTAAAACAATGACAAGATTGGAAAACTCCAAGTAGATTTTACGCTGTTTCTCAAACCTCAAGAACCCAATATTTTCTGAATGGATATAGATGATACACCATTATTTTTGTTTCAATACATTTAAAAAAAAAAAAATTTAAAAAATCTGACATTTTAAAAAATTTACCCCCCCCCACACACACACCTAGTTATTTAAATCATTTGTGCAACAATACAATTGTTTTTTACTATATTTTTGTATTAAATTCAGATTTTTATTAACATGAAAAATCCTATGTGGAGAGAAGGGGTGGTGGTCACAACTTTATGTTCCTTATCAATTACAACAAGTGCAGAATAAACATTTTATTGCACATTCTTATTATACCACAAAATAAAATTAGATATGATTAATTTTTGTAACATAAAAATACCATAAATGAGGCATTCACAAGTATATGCTGGATTTTCAAATATTAATTTTTATTAAGAGACACGTTAAATGTATAATAATTCTGAGTATTTCAATTCACAAAATGAACAAAGATCATTTGCAAATTTGCTCTCCATGAAAATGCGAGAAAACGGATTTTTTAAAAAAGCATATCTATTTTTATTTGTCCTATATATGTATTAAAAATGTGTGTGTGTGTGAACAGGCGCATTTGGAAAATGTAAAAACCAAACCGCAGAAATCAAAAGTGAATTTAGTGCGAGTGTTCCATAGTGAGTGTGAGTGAATGTAAAGTTTATTGGCACAAGAGCCAGATATGGCTATGCTGCGCCAAACAAGATTAAACTGTGGTCTAGACGTGAAGTTGAAAAAAAGATAAGCGATTGACAAGAAGGAGGGTCGAAAATAGAGAAGGATCGTTAGGGTATCCCGGGAGTGCGTCACCCGTGTTTACCAAAGACAGTAAACCCCATGGGAAAGAAAAAGATCACTAAGGTGCCTCGGGGTCATGATGCCCGTACTTACCTGAAGAAGGCAAGTCCCTGACGTTGCGAGTGTTCCATAGAGTTGCATTCATATTCCTCTCTTAAATACTTTATTTTATATATAATTTACTTCATATCAATAATTCCATTTCGCTTATTTTGTTAAAGAATGAGTGGGAAACCCTCATTAAATCTTCACCATTTATATATAAAGACAAACATCTCTAAATGAAATGCGAATGTTTTTAACACAGATAACTATGTTCCGAAATAGTCTTCTACAAGTCTCTTCATCTTCCAAGTCTTTCAAAAACAAATCAAAAACCGGTCCCATTCAAAAAAGCGGCAAACCATTTCGCAACCGGAATGGGAGTAAAGAGAGAAACTACATCTGTCGAGCGCCTATATATAGAAACCTCCCCCTTCGCGCGCGAGTCCCTCTCTTATTATTCTCATTCCCTTCCACTGCGCAGGAAAACAAGCGAATTGGAAAAAACCGTGAGCGAGTAGGCGTACGGCGGATGTAGCAGACAGACCCTCTCCAAACAAAGTATTCGTTTACACTTAGGATTACCTTAGAGAGAGGGTACGGGGAGAGGAAACGCAGAAATATCTTAGTTTTCAAAGAAATTTTTTAGAGTAGGCGGAGAGAAAGGAATCTCTGTGTGTATCCATTCAATCTCAATAACAAAAACATACGTAGTTTCTGATAAGATTTTAGAGAATAGATAGTAGCTATTAGCTCTCTGGTGATAAAGATAACTATTATCTTATTCCATGCCTTGCCTTCAACATCACTCCGAAAAGAATCTTGTATTAAGTTATATTGCTTTTCTAAAGGTAAATTACCTACATATGTCTTTATTATATCTATCTTTCCATATAGATACTATCATTCGTATAACATAAATTAATCCACAAATTAAATGAGTAACCCATTTTGGTCCCAAAACTATAGATACAGCAATCCTTTTTTTTTTTTTTTTTTTTTTTTTTTTTTGTTTCAAGAATATCTTAATGGTAATGAAACATTTTGCTAAATGAATATTTAATAGTAGTAATCATTGCAAATAAAATTTTAGTTACATACAGTGGCGGATCCAGAAAAAAAGAATCGACAGAGAGGGCTCATAATCAACATGGGAAGAGCACAACTGCTTTCCTCCTTTAAAAAAGTTCATAACACTTAATGTTAATTTCATTTATTTTTCACGTTTATTTCAGTCAGTATAAAAATAAAATAAATATTAACTCAAGAATTAAGTTCAAAATTGAGAACTAAAAACTCACAGCTCAGTCCTGTGCTGCTTTTGAAGTAAATCAAGAAAATACTTTTAAATGTGGTTGGGATTTCCTATTCAGGTTGTGTGTCTGTGCATGGAATTATGACGAGGAGGAAGGGGGGGGGGGGGTACGTGAATGTCCACCCCGGATCAATCACTGATTACATACTTCATTTACCGATTAAATATGCCCCTCTCCCGAGAATATAAAAATATACATTTCTCTTTGCCACTTTAACCAGCAAAATTGTCGTGTACTCGTATGTTTACTTTCACACACCCGTGTGTGTGCGTCATTCGCTCAGGTTCAATAATTCGTTGCTGTACTTCGGGTCTAAGAATCTGATACAACTTATTGTTTATTAACGTCGCACTAGGAGCAACACGACAGCAACTGAAGACGAACTTCGTAATTTTGAGCCAGAGCCAAGAGGCGATGACGACACCGGTTCCACACTCTTCAACTTTCACACTATCCCAGTGGGAGGACTTCGAGTTTCTTAACGACATTTCTTTAGTGGCATCATGATTGGAAAGAAGACGCAACATATACAATGCCGTCCATGATTACTCGGTTAATGTTAAGAATTATGAGTTTTATATCATTCATTCTCATAGTGAAAGGAAGTGCATCAATAAATCTCTGTCACTCATCAAATTTGTAATCAATCTGGCATATTTAAAAATGTTTGATACATTTAACAAATTAAAGCATCTCTCAGAAAAATAACTAAGAACAATCTTAGAAATATATATCCATGAGTCTGGATATAATATGTTGCTAGTAAAATCGATTTTACATCCCTCCTCCTTTTTCTCCTCGTGTATCCCTCGATTGAATTTCAGTATCCAATGCCTTTGAAGGACTTTTCAGAATGAGTAACATATAGCTTTCCAATAGATATGGTAGCTACAGATCTGAATTACAAGACTCTGCTAGTAAAGTTTTAATGTTTTGAAATTATCTCGTGTTTTATTTGAGGAATTTATCTTCATTAAAAGAAAATTAGTTATTATCCTTAGTAACAGAACCAAGTAAAAGCTTCCTTGCGTCTTTTCATCCTCTGAAAGGGGGCGAAAGGTTTGTAGAAATTGTGAAACAAAATTTGATAAATTATTTTATCAAGTCCCAACAGAGTGGTTCAGAAAACTCTTTCAAGTCATTTATTTATATTCAGAAGCTTGAACAACACAGTTTGAAAATATGTGAACTGCCCAGACTTAAAAACAAAAAAGAAAGAAAGAGACAGGTATCAATAAAAATCATCGGACCTTACTGATCTATATCAGATCAAAGCTCTCGTTCTGTATTCTGTTGTTCTAGAAATTTGTGTGTGTGTATGTATATATATATATATAAGACATGAATCCTTAATTAAATGCTCTTTGGAAATATAAATCTAATAAATAAACCGATTTTTTATGTATATAAAAATTTATTGGGAGAGTTAACTTTATCTGATTCAATTCTCTACCGTTTCGCATTTCAAGGCCAGCAGAGAAAATATCCTAGGAAATAAAAAGGGGGGAATATATTTGATAAGATTACTTTAAAAGAACAAGAGATCGTGCAGCTGCAGCAATGAATCACGCAAACTGAAATTGTAGTAGCCAAGAACAACAGTAAAGTAATTGATGACGATTGATTCGACAACTAGAAAAAAAGGTTGGTACGTGTTTCGGTCTCCCTATTTTCGCACATTGTTAACTAAAAATATGGTGCAAAAAATGAGACACGTGAGATCTTTTCTGGGCCTTATGAATCTAGGAAAAAGCTTTTAGATTACAGGAATTAGAACAGAGATTTAAAAAACACACACACACAGAACAGTTGCGAGGATTTATTGCACTCTAATGAGGAGATGAAAGAAAGAAACAGAACTCTTAAGGTTTAGACAGTGAACAATAAATGTTATATTTTAAAATAAAAATAAACTACTGTCGTTTTAATTCCAATTACAGAAAAATAGATGCGAAAATAAAAAGCCACGCCGTTTCTTCACAACATAAGAAATTGGAAAAAGATCAATATTTATTTATAACCAGGAAAATTGAAAATAGATTTTACTTAATAATTTTTTTTATATTTGCATCGAAATTATTTTTTTAATGCGAAAGACAAGCGCATTATATCGGAATTAAAATAAGCGCAGCACAATCGAAATAAGTACGCGTGTTATTTGAATTATTGTTACCTCTTTTATTAAATTTATATTGCAGTGTACTCTCTAAAATCCGGCACTTCACCTTTCTGGTCCTACCAGTAATCCGGCGTTTTTACACAAGAAAATTAATTCATGCTACTTCAATGGAATAATACAGTCTATCGATGCAAAGCAATAATTTTTTCATAATTTCAGTTATTGACACTACGTGCGAGTATTGCATTAAATCTTACACATTAATATACAGCTTTTGTTGTTTCTAATGAGTTATTATTAGCGATTTCCCAGTAATCAAGTGGTGCTCTAGTTCGATATCTGTCGAATTACCGAGAGTACTGTACTTTAAAATTTCAATAATTTTATGATATTTAAGATTTAAATAAATAAAAAAAATGTATTTTTTCCTCCTATGTGTTTCCGCAGCTTGTGTAATTCAGGACTTATATCAAATGTATATAAGAATAAAATTTAATACTTTTTTTTAACATTTTGATATGAAACATCCAAAGAGTCAGCAAGATTGTAAACAAGACGAGTCATAAATCCCGAATCTAGACAGATCTACAATACCAAAACTAAAGTGACATATCTGTCAAGCCCCTCCCTTTTTTTTTTTCACCACAAGATCTAAACAATTGTAAACATTCCAAAGATATTAAGATTTTATTTGCAATTCATAAATATCGTCACAGTTCAAATACTGATTCCCCTGCCTTTCCGCACAGAAAAGTGATTCCTCTCTTAAAACTATTTTTTAGAATAACTAAAGGCTGTTCTTATGATACAGTGGATCTCAAACAGTAGCACGCATACCCTCTCCCTTCCCTTCCTCAGGATTCACTCCTGAAAAGACAAAACCTTTTCAAAGAGCAGCTCCAAAGGTAAGCTAATAATAATTATTATTAAGTATTTTTTTTAAAATTATTTTTCTCTATGATGTGATTGTTTATTAATGTTGCACTGAGAAGCAACACGAGAGATATTGACGACGGCTCTCGTAATTTTGAACCTCAGTCAAGTGACAAGGATACCTGCGCTGGCACCTGCCTGCGAATTTCCACACCATGCTAATGGGAGGAGTTAGGATCGAACAGATTTAACTTGCATCAGTCTCGCTATACGGCGAGTCTTATTTGGCATCAGGACTCATTGTACTCGATGAAAACAACGCCGGCCGCGAGTCTGCGACCATTACCACTAGGCTACCGCAGCTAGTATTTTCTCTGAGGTAATAGAAATAATGTGATACTGAGATACAGAGTTAAATTAGGAAAAGCAAATTACAGTCAGAACATTATGCCAGAAATTTTATTTCAGATAGTTATATTTTGAATGTTCTAGTGTTCTTAACCATAATTAAAGGATGAAAGTTCATAATTTAAGTTTCAAATCTTAACTGATAACATTTTAAATGGAAAAATACCAACCAAAAATATGAAACCCCAAATTTCATAACGCGTCCTCATTTTTAACAGATGTAAATAAGATCATTCGTATTGATTCAAGCAAATGAAAAATGAGTTGTCACCAACCTCGTAAAAACATAAAATTCAATCTAATTTACCGTCAAAAATTTTAAACGAGTAATGAAGTATCATAAAAGTCCATAAATATTAAAAATTACATAAAATAAAACGTCTTAATAAAACAAATCCAAATAAAAAGACGACACGGACATTTCAACGTGCAGACGTCCATGTAATTCGATGTGACATGGAAATCCTCGCACATTAAAAGCTCGACCTTGACTGTGATCGCTGGACGGCCACCAAGGGCAGTTGTTAAATGCAAATCGGAAGGGAGCCTGGTAACCAAAAATTTAAGGTTGATCCGTTGCCAAATCGAAAACCCAAACACGTCAACGCTGAGCTTGCTTAATATTTGCCAACTCAGTGACACGCGGTGGGTTATTTCGAGGTTAGTTAGGGATAAAAAAGAATGCACCACTAGAGTATTGATCCACTTTTAGGCACGATAAAACTGCACTTACGGGACCGAAAATGTGCGCACTAAAAGCTTTGCGAAGTACACTCTGAAAGGATAAGGAGGTAAATAACTTCGAAATAGGAAGAGTGCTCTTATTTGAATTTTGTAACAAAGATCTGATCAATCACCAGGAAAATAAGAATCTTCTATCATAACAGACAAAATAGGGGGAGGGGGAAACGTGTTTGTGTGTTCCATTAAAGCAAAACAAAACTAGAGTATCCATTTCAATCACAGGCGGTAAGAAGCGAGTAATCAAGTAATTTATTTACACATATAAAACTCAAGCAGACAAAAGTCGCATTGACAAACTTTATTTCGAAAAATACGAATCTTCCAACAACGCAATGTTGCGAAGTATAAGAATAAATTTGAAAAACATCACCATTACAAAACTTAAGCAAGAACATTTCATGAGGTACCATTATATTTAATGTAAATAAGTTTTCAACAATAACACTTATTGTATATATTAGTACGTACATTTATTTTTCAGTAAACAGTTTAAATTACACGTCGAAAGTGAAATCGAAAAGAAACGTTGTTGATCTATAGGTATTTCGTAATCATGATTGTGTGTACATGAAATACATTGGTTCATTTTCTCCCAAGGTAGCATTGATAATCCATCTTCCCTTCTCCAGAAAGGAAGAGAAAACATAAAATTGGTGTCCCCCTCTGAAAATGTCACAATCTTTTACGAAATATCCACACACGTTTTTAGACACATTAATTTTAAATAATTTTTATTAAACTCAAGACAAAGGAGCTTCCTTTCGTAAATAAAGTCACTAAACATATAAATATACATATTTTACTTCTTAAATTAATTCCATTGCCCTCCAAAGAATTCTATGTTTAATATTACAAGTTATATTAACTCCACCCCACCCCCCACCCCGATTAACATTGCATAGTCAAAGAGGGTTTGAAGCACATTCTTTACCCCATATCAAACATATGAGTTGAAAGAGCTTCGAAGTAATAGAAAAAATATTGCAGAAAAACAAGATATTATATCTAGTTCATGCCAACATTTCCTTTTGACTCTGTTTGTGATAATTATTAGCTTAAACTTAAAGTTTATGATTCATTTTCTAAATTTTTTAACAGAAATAGTGTAAATTTTATACAAAATACTTTTTATATATATAAAGGCTTCCGACAACGCATTTCCCCCTTTCCCGAAGAGAAAGCAAATTGAGGTTTTGTTGTTTTCAAAGAAGATTTATATATTTACGATTTTAAAAAAGAATAGACATTATAACCTATTGTAATTTTGAATTTTCTAATTAAACAAGCATTTTAAAATTTTTTTACTGTGTATCCACGATTTTTACCTGCATCAAAAAGTTTTGAAAATTCGTTTAAAAAATTCAGAAAAGTATCAAACGTTTATCTAAACATGTTGAATTTTATTTAATAACAAGAACTGATGAAATAAACACTTAAAATGAATTTGGAACTGAGAAAAAAATGAAAACAGGCAGTACAAAAAACACACCTAATTAAAATAATAAAAATGAAATCTGTACAGATATGGGAGTTTAAACAGTCTCGTGTAAAATTAAAGGCTGCAAATAAACCAGGGACTAATATTACTCATTAACAGAAATTTAAACTTAAATTGAATTGGAAACATAAAACTAATATGCAAGCTGTGCTAGCCTTGGAAATATTAGAAACAGTTCAATTAACTCGATTAAAATTTTCTTTATCAGTTATTGTAAACAATGAATACATGATACATTTAAAATCATCGAGGGAATACTATTGACTTTTTTTAGTTTTAAAAACAAGAGTTAGAGAAAGATATCCTATGTATGAATTAGGAGTAATTTTATTATAATATATAACAATTATTACTCATAATTAAGGTAACCGAGACACATCAGTCAAGGAAAAATGAGCTAATTTTAAGCCAGCCTTAAGTAATCTCCACTTTTTTTTATATTAAAAGAATTCCGAGTCATATATTTATGTATGTGTATAGAAACAAAATCAGATTTATATACATAAATATTTATGCACGAGCTCCATTAACAATCAACAGCAGTTTTTAAATTTGTAAGTCGTGTACTTATCTTTAGAAATATCATGCATACAATCCACTGTATTTATAACTTTAAAAAATTGCAGATTTATAACCATAACATTTTACATACTGAACATAATAGGTTAAAAAAATAAAACTTAAAAAAAAAAAGTTTTCAAATTTTTCATAATTTTTATGCACAAACAATGAGTAATATTGAAAATTTGAGGGTGTTTATTAGGGGAAAAAATTAAGTTCACTCTGTGAAGGAAAAATAGCCTAATTTTATAATGAGGAAAATATCAACAATATGGATGAAGTCGATTTTGAATATAAAGAGTACCAGAATTCTGAAAAACCATATTTTGAGAAAAAGACAGGTACAGATATTTTTCTCTGAAAGGTTTTATTTATAATTTAAAATAAAAATTTTGAGCGTTCTATATATCAAATTCTCATAAATAATACATCCGCGGATTAAGCGAAGCCACCTGTTTAAGCTGCAAAAAAAAAAGTAAAGAAAAATGAAGCAGTTTAGCGTCTCAGTTGCCATAACTAATAATCAAAACTTGTCTTTTAAAATATATGACAAGATCTAATCCACAGCAAAATGAATATTACGAATAATTCACTTTAAGTGATTTTTTTTTTCCTTTGTCGTTTTAAATCATACAGGTTCCAAACAGTTTTTTTTAAAAAAAAAAAAAAAATTAGTTGCGATTTAATTACAATTGAATAAATTAATTTATTATGAACGATTTTTATACTCTAAAAGTTAAAACTTTTATTTCTCATTAAAACCACTCAATTTATTTCAACGAGTCGAAACTCGGGAAAAATATATGAAATTTGAGGCAATTATTTTATAAGATATTTTCCGAATTTCAACCAGTAAGCACGTGTCCATCCATGCTATCCGATGTGACTCTTTCTTTCTCTCAAAACTTTCAGAAACACGTGAAAAATTACACATATATTCAAACGATAATTCTAAACAGAATTCCAAACTATAGCATCTAACACAATATTAGAGCTTACCCTTTTTCCAAGCATACGGGCAGATGGAACTAAACACACGCACAAAGGCCTTTTCAAAACAACCTTCACTCGGAACAGTCCGGCTCGTTCCAGATGCAGGGCACGGCACTCTGAAACCGTTAACTGGCGTGCGTGACGTCATGCGGGGTAAGCGTGACGCGTTGCCAGGTTTCCTTCCTCCCCTTGCTCCAGAGCAATGTGTCTTATTTAATTAACAGCAATTGGGAAGTCGAATTTTTTTTTGAACATGAAACAGAAATGGAGTTGATTGACGAACTATAAGGTAAAGATGAACTGCTTCGGAATTAATTTGGAGGAGCATTGATTAAATAAATGGGTAAATTGCGTAAAAATTTTCCTTCCGAGCAAACGATATTGTATTGATTTTTCGGTAGTCACGAGTTTTTGATTTATTCCCTCTTCCTCATTTATTAAGATTAATCGAAGTTGATGGCAGACTGAGAACGGAAGCGGAATCCTTGAATAAAAGTTAAGGGTTAATTGATCTAATAGATGTTTGATTGGCTCTTAACTTCGACTTCTTTTGTTCCGATTACATTAGACATCGATGGATTGATAGAGTACGAAATAACTATTGGTGATCAAGGTCAGCATAATGCAGTTGAAGTAAATCTAATACAATCAGACAGTAGATTTTAGTCATTCTAATTTTTTTCCCCTCAAAGATTTTGATACTATCAATGACGTCAAAAAAACTTGGGTAAAATAAGGACATTTTATTTGGAAATTTAGAATCTCAAGATAAAGGCTTTTTGTGAGAAATCGCTATAATATGTATAGGTAATATACAAAGATAGATGAGATAAACGAGATCATTTTTAACACCCCTTCACACACACACAAATCTATACAAGAACCAATAAATATAACAGGATATCAAGAAAGAATTAGTTCAGAAATCGAATCATTCAAGAAACAAAATAAATAAATATAAATAAAAGCCAAGAGAAATTATAAGAAGCCATAATGCATTTAAAGAATTCTATTACCAAGTACAAAATGACTCTCCTCTCCATACTTTCACCAAAGCGACAAGATCCTCAAATCTGACATAGTTATATTAATTCAGCCTTTTACAGCGAATACATCGCGTGGGAATAAACAGAAGAAAATGCACTCGCAATACCAATTTTGTTATTTAAAATAAATTTCATTTTTTTTTATTTTTCATCCAATTTATTTCTAACAGTTGATACACATTTAACAAAATAAATTGTCAGTTTCATATAAAAATTCTCAATTACGCAGTCTAATTAAATATCCTCCCAAGAGTAAGCTTTTAAAGGGCAACTCTTAAAAATGTAATATTTTTGTTATTCCTCAATGCGAAAATTTTTTTAATAATGCTACACCGATGGGAAAGGAAAGAAGTGAAACACAGACGCGACTGGATACCGAATCTTGAGTCAATCTTGTTTGGTTATCGTTTAAATCTTTTATTTGTTGCGTATTGAATATGATCCCTATTTATGGAAACTTAAGAGCATCTAAAGAGTACAATTCCTTCTTGACGATTACAACACGAGTCAATCTTTGTTGAAGAAAAATAAGAGCAGTTCCTCCCTTTGTTTTTAAAATTAGTGGCGCGAGAATAGTTGCAACATAAGAAATTGAATCACTTTTCAGCGCTGCAAACGGGTCTTGGAGCTCCAACAAGGACAAAGAATAACATCTTTGGCTGCTCTCCTCCACTCAAATATGCAATTCATTCAGAAGTTAACAGGTAAGATTTGAAGGTTAGGCAGCCAGAGAACAGAAGCCAAATCTCGTTATATATTCAAAAAGATTTGATGAAAATAGAAAGACATCTTTTTAACACGAGCCATTTGCCATAATGACAGTGGCTGAAAAAAAATATTCAAGGGAAAGGACTGATCTTTATTTACATCACGATTATATTTTTAAAAGTCGAATACGGCTTCATTTGGAACCCAAAACAAAGGATAAAATGCTTCAAAAAAATAGGGGGGGGGGGACACCCCCGTTTTAACCATGGTTTAAGGGCTTATGAAGTAAAGAAATGAGTAAGTTCTTGCAGTGACATGTCACTTAATCTTAAATTATAAAGATCATTGCTAAGTATGCTAGTGCTGGCTAACTTGGCATTGGTCTTGATCCAAGTGGGGTTTTACTAATGCAACAGCACGCCCCTAACAAAAGAAAAAATTCATTTACTTCACATGTATCATTCATAGCCATTTACTGATTAGGAGTAGCGCTAAATAGCTTCATTGCGTAAGCATGTATAAATAATTACGATCCTTGTCCTAAGCGAGATGTTTTCATTAATTTGTAAATGTGAACGGGGAAAGTCATCAAATTAAGCATCATAAAAGTTTCAGGCTGAGCACAAAAGGATATTAGAAAGTACCATTTTATAGGTAGCATATTTTTTTACAGGAATATGAAAAACAAACTAAATGCTTGGAAGAAACTCGGTATTCGATCATGAAATGATACTGATTTTCACTTCCTTAAATAACAACCTACCCTCTTCTTTTCAACACCCTGCTATGCAGTGGTGTACCCAGAAATGAAATGGGGAAGGGTGTTGCATATAGTCATTGCCATGAAAGAAAAAATGTCTTTAGTTTAAATTACTACTTGGTAAAAACTAACGTATGTGCTATGTCAATCTTATTTCTCCCGTTTAAAACTGCTCTAGGATTGATAATTTTTATCAAGTTACAAAAACAAATATCATTTAAGATAAGTAATAAAGATAATCACGAGAAAAAAACAATTCTTACTTACCAGAACCAATATGGCTGAAAACTGCTAAAAATCATTTAATGAGTGAAAAAACGATCGCAATTTTTTAAAAAAAATGGTTAAAAAGGTGCGAATATAATGAAATGAAAAATTCTACACAAATTATTTTTCAAAGTTATATTTATTTTCCGTTTCTATATTTGCAAAATATTTAAGATTTATTTTTCATTTACAGATACATTTTGTATATGTAAAACGAACAGCGTTTCAGAGGTTCGGTTTTAAAATATTTAATAGCTGAAAACGATCGTTCAACAGTGCCTGCTGTTACAGACAGAGGCGACAATTCTAAAAGATATTAAAGATTTGGGAATATATCTGCATTGCACTCTTATAAAGGTTGGGAGAGAATAGATATCTTATAGAGAAGCACGCTTTTCTTTTCGCCTTTAAACAAAGGCCCAGACGAACATAAGCCAGAAGATTTTTTCTGCATATATATATATATATATATATATATATATATATCCAGAAAAATCTTGAGGGGTGCATATGTCCCTTTGTACTCCCCCCCTCCTCGGGTGCGCCACTGGTACTTTGCAGAAATATAACAGCAAATATTTCATAAATATTATAATGTTAATTAGAATCTTCAAATTAAAAAAAAAAAAAAAGAAATGTTACGGTTTTTCAGTTCACAGAAAAATGGGAGAAAGCACAAAATTCATATTATATACTGCCCTCGATATATAAGAAACTTTGAGACTCAACTTGAAAAACCATTTCAGTGACTTTACTTCTTCAGGATCATTCTTTTAGACAAGTGATAGAAATGGTAGTTGAAGAAAAACAGTTCAAAATCATTGATTAAATCATTAGATGATTTACTGTAAATTTCATTATCGCCCACAAATCAGTATAATTCGATGAGTTTTTAACATTTTCAACTGAAAATTGCGCAAACTTCAAACTTTAAAACCAAAAGATTATTACAACATTATAAACTACACATAATACATCATGTCTAAAAAATAGTCTACAATAATCAAAACTTACCAAACAGATTCACTAACACATGAAAATAAAAACTGTCTTCCCAGATCAAAATCGCGATCAGAACTTTGGATTAACAAATTTAAACATCAAGATAAAACTGAAAATACGAAACAATATATAACGACCCATCTCTGCGAAGCTTTTGTCCAACAATACAAGTTGTCTGCAAGTCTGACCTACAGAAAACCTATCCTTGAACCTAATTACACTCTCACTGCATTAATGAAGGAATACGATCCTAAATCCACAAAATCTTCTAGGATCAAATGCACGAAAATTAAAAGTCTGGTTTAGATTGCTAAGTCGTGAACGTACCAATTTACAAAAGGGCCTTCAGCTGCAGACAAAGTAACTTAATTCAGCCTTTCACTCGCCTTGGGTTAAGTGTGTCAGTAGTGCCTGAATTTATTTTCATGTACCACGCTGAACATGAAACCTACCGAGTTCATTAACCGGTGAAGAGTTAATTATTTTTTACTATGGAATCAAAGTTAAGGCTCCCACCTACACCAGTCATTTTAATTTTGTGAATGTAATGCTAATCCTATGGAATTTCTACTTTTGCTCTCAAATCTTTATTATTTGATCTATTTGAATGCAATAATGTGCATCTGAAAGAGCAAAACATAACGTAGGCTTCTGCGGAATTACTTTTTCCCTCCGATTTTTCGAAATATTTTTAAAGATCGGAAAACTCACATGCGAATCATTAAAATAGGGGTAATAGGATTAACATAACGTTAACAAATCAAAATGTCCGGTAGGCGGTAGCCTTAAGGTTCCCGTCTACCGAAAGGGTAAAAACGATGGGTTTAGCAGAATTACACATCGTTGCTCCGATTTTTATTTATTTATTTATTTTAAATATTTTTATCTTAGTTGAAGTAAGTGAACGTTCTTGCATTTAGAAAGATAAAATAGTAGAGTCAAAAGATGATGGTGGAGAAATTCCCTAGGATTAACATAGCGTACATGAAATCAAAATGACTGGTAGATGAGAACCTTTTACAGCTATTAAATATAATAACATTTTCAGAGCAAAATGCTTAATTTCTTAAACGTAACAAAAACCGAACAAACTTTTCAATTTTATTGATGTGAAGAAAAAAAAATTAGCCACTTAAAAATTGGTTACGAATTTGATTCCCCCCCCCACTATATGTTTTGTTTACTATTATGGCACTCTAAGTTATACAGTCTGCTAGTCATTTTAAGAATTATACTAAACATAAATTCCCCCTTCGAATAATAACATTTCTGAAATTAACAATTATCCCTGAACAAGAAAATTTATGTGATGCTGCAAATGCAGCAAAACCTTTCGATTACGGTTCCTTTTTCTCACATTATATATATATATATATATATATATATATATATATATATATATATATATATATATATATATATATATATACGCACACACACACACAAAATCCCCTTCAAAATTATTATAAACTTTAACATAAATAGTAACTTTAAACTTTAAATTAAATTAATTTAATATAAAATTAAAATAAACTTTTTAAGGAATAACTTAATTCATACATCTGCAAAAATTAGCATTTCTAAAAATGTAATAAATTCGTATTTAGCGACATAATGTCAATGTCAGCTGTAATAATGCAATATTTATCTCAATTCAATTCATGATAAATAAATTTAACTTTGTCACTCGCAAAGGTGTTTGGAAAAAGGTTTCTTAAAAACATATAATTAAAATGTGTATTCGACCGAATATGTCAAAAGTATTCAACTGGATAAATAAAATAGAGATAATTAACGCATAAATGTAACAAAAAGCATCGACATTTAGAATTTCTTTCGTACAGATAACATTTCGTAAGCATTCTTTTCTTAATATTTTACAAAAAGGACCTTCACCTCCTCGTATAAAAAAGGAAATTTACGCAACATTCGCCACTAAAAATCAATCATTTGTGCACTTCTATAAACAGGCAGTCAGAATACTTTTCATCGGTTATTATGACATAATATAATAACTCTCTAGCTCAAAAAGATAAAAGAAACTTTTAACTTCCGGATGATTCACAAATAAAAACAATCTTTTTCATGGCATTTTTGTCACTGCATTCGATTAAAACTGAGAAATGTGTGGTTTAATTGCACTTATGGCACAAAACAGACATCCTGTTTCGATATCAAAGTTAGGGCTCTGCCCCCAAATGGCGGAAGGCTCGAGTTCGCGACCTTAGTCATTAAAAACGCACCGCGGTAGAAGGCAGGCTTTTTCCATCTGCAATGGACCGCAGTTTTTGTGTCCTTTTAAAGTACTTATCGCCGCCTCCGATGAGACACTCCAATTTACTTTTGCTCTTCTGCGCCACTTCAAAGATAAGATAGTCGGAAAAGAGCACTGAAACGAAGTGAATAAAAGCGATTTGAAAGCATGGCCATAAGAAGACATGCCTTAGTTGTAGATCGAATCGCGAATAAACTCGCAAGCGACGTAGAATTTGTTTTATACGCCATCATTTATTAAAGATTCGTGTTCGTTCTAGTTTTAATTTTGTTACACGCTATACAGAAAAAGCCTGGAATCGAGACAAATCATAATATAATCGGTAAATTTCTTTAGAAGAGATCATCTGCATGAGGTACCAGAGTTCTCTATCTTGATTACCTTTATCAGTTATCAAGTAAACATTTAAAAACGCATGTGATTGTATGTCAAAACCGCCTGGAAGTGAAACAAACAATAAGTAAATTTGAATAATTTAATAAGACATGGAGAAACAGGAAAAATTTACAGATTAGGAGTTTTGACTTCAATAACATTTCAGTACTGATATTTACAATAATTTAATTTTAAAATCACATTGCTTGTTTCCTCTTTTAAAAAAATAATGAATGATTTCCCATCTCAGCAAAAATTAATGTATGAAAATAACACGTACAAACTATATAATATGATTAAAAGGGAGAAAAACTCCCACATTATGAAATAATTGTCACAAACAATTCATTTGGTTGTCTCAGCTGTAATAAATTTAAAGCATTACCACTCTAAATTTGCTCCAATAAATGTTACATGTGTTTATTGTTTTTAAATCGATTAGAAAAATTCTAGTACCATGAGAAGCAAGAAATGTCTTTACCAAATATTTTTTTCCAAGGGGAAACCTATTAACGTTTTCAAAGCTTTAAAATACTACAAAGGGTTAAAGCAGAGACAAAAGCATTCTCAACTATATTCCGATCTAGCCACTTTGAATTTATTTTGCGTAGAATATGTCATTTACCTTCCCCCCTCCCTTTAAAATATTAGTTAAATGGCCAAAAATTAAAGTAAATTATCCAAAAATACTCATCTTTAATTATTCTGATGGACTAAAAGCCACACAATCAACCTTTCTTCCACGTTCATCAATTTACGCCCCCCTCCCAAAAAAAACCCCAACATCGTCCTTAATTTAACGCTGCTTTTTATTTTATCTCTGAAACTGGACCAAAAACCTTTATTCCTTGCTAATTCGTCTCTTTTTCAAACTTAGAAGAGAGAAAACTACTCAATCAACGCACCAACTTTTTCCTGAACCTCCAATGGCATGAAGCCAAACTCATGACACTAATTGAATTGTTTTTTTACTTCGACGAAGTCATATTCGCCAAGTCCGGGGCAGTTTTCTTGGTAATCATCAGTGTGGTGAAATACGGAGTTCAAATTAAAAAGAAGCCAGAGGTTCCAGAAAAAAAATAACCACAGTCTCATCTTCCGTGTAAGTCATCCGCGTAATTAGGAATGCAAGAAGCAGTTACTTAAATCATCGATACAGACTTCGAGATTCGTAAATTATCTTTAACGATTCTGTAAACAGCTTAAGTAAGGCATTTGAGACGTCTGGTTTAAATAGTTTTCAGAAAAGATTGAAGATAAAAAATAAAAAACAATGTTTGTGTCTGTAGATTATTAGTAATGATGCAACATGCGAGAGAAGGTTACAAAGTGAATATATATATGAAAACCAATTTTGTACAAAGCTAGAAGGTTAGTATAAAAAGCCATATTTGGCGAAACACTAGTTAATTTACGAGAAAACGTATATCAAATTTATATTAAAAGCTATGAACAAAAGAAAAGAAAAAGAGACAGAAAAATAGAGAGAAGGGACGACCAAAAATACAGAAAGTTCGATAAAGACATCCAGGGGACGCGTCGCTCATGTTTACCACAGGCATGTGAGTGAGCGATAGTATTTTAATAGCGTAAGAGTCAGGTGTGGTTATACTGTGCCAAAAAGGTAAAGCTGTGATATGAACGTTTAAAAAAAATCGAAAGATAAAAACTGGTTGACAAAAAGTCAAGAAACCAGAAGGATCGCTGGGGGCTCGTTATCCGTATTTATCAGAGAGTAAGCCCCAAGGGAAAGGAAAAGATCACGAAGGTGCCTTTTACTTACGTTTGCCACTGGCAAAAAAAATGCTCGTACTTACGTTTACCACTGGCAAAAAAAAAAAAAAAAAAAAAAAAACATAGGAAAAAAGGAAGGAACACTCAGACACCTCAAATTTGGTCAATCGCTGAAGAAGGTAAGCTTCCTGAAGGGATTTTGTTCAGACGTAAATGAAATTATGAAGAAGGGCTTTGTAGAGATCAAGTTAGCTGGCTATATCGAAATTCTTATATTTAACCTCCTGTTAAGATACGTGTTATCTAAAATGTATAATTTTTGACATCCACGTTTTATAAAGTTTTGGATTAGAGAAATTTACACTTGACTAGAAAATTGAACATGTACGTAATTCTCCTTATCATGAACAAAGTTAAATATAAAATACATATTTGCCCAAAAAAATGGAAATTACAGACAACGTTTCTTACAAAATCATAATATTGAGCTTAATCATATAAGACAGTCTAAATCGATCTTTTTAAGCAAATAATTCATGGGTGTTGAAAATTATTCCTGCAACCATTTGATGCAATTTCAATACTTCACAAGTGGATATGTAACCAATAATTTGAATTTTTATTGTTGCAAAAAAAAAAAAAAAAGTTGCGAAACATTAATGTTCCTTCAATAAATGTCCATCTTTAAAAAGGGAGGGTGGGGATTTTTTTTAATGTGTTCCTGAAAATAAAAATGTTATTACTATTTTTTTAAATAAAGAAACCAAATGTATATCAAATAGATTAATAAATAACAAGCAAGGTAACAACAGAATTGAAACAGAAATTTCCTGACAAATTGAGAAAATGGTCACCTAACACGAAATATAATATATCAATTTATTTTTAAATAGATATTATTGGTAGTTAAAATTATCCTATGAGGGGGATACAGTTCGTAATGGGAGGGAAAAGAGTTAAATTCTGACCAACACAAATGTACGATGGATCTAAAGTAGAACTTTTGTGAGCTGACCATTCAATTAAATGGTCACTATACAAAAAGTAATTAAATACTGAAGGAAGTCAATATTGTTTTTTCAAACAGTTTTTGGATGTATTCGAAATCAAAAGATGTCAAAATATAAGTAAAATTATATACTATAATATCAATCTATATCAAAATGATTACTATTTTCCATGGTTTAATCAGTCACTCTGGGAGCGGGTGGAAGAGATGGGAGGGTCGTTATTGGACAATTTTTCGTTCTTATTATATAAGTAAATGTGGGAGAAATCTTTCCAATCACTGATTATTCCATTCAACATTTCAGGATATTTTAAGCGATTTATATTTCATGGTTTACCCTCTCATAGTTAAAAAAAAAACTAACTAACTAACTAAGAAAGTGTCTGCAGTTTTATTTATAATGTTGCCTTTATGTTGAAAGATTTACAACTCTTAGTAAACTTCTAGTAATTTTTAATGCACAAAATAACAAAATATGGGAAAAGAATTTATAATAAAAGCATAAATATTACAAAGAACAGTTTGTTTTTTAATGTAGAATAAATGCAAATGGTCAGCTGATTGGTCGATTTATTGATCAAACTACAAGTCAAAACTCATTAATTTACTTAGAATCAAGTTTACTCGTATCATATAAATAATTGTTAAATACATCTGCTATCTAGAAATATTATAGAGAAAATATATATTAGTTGATAAGATGGAGTGGGAGGGGGGAAATCTGAGTGACATCCTGGGAACTCATCACCGTGTTAACCAAAGATAGTAAACCCCGTGGGAGGAAGGTCCCTGGAGTACTTGTGCATCATGAATCAGGTACATACATAAATAAGGTAATTCTCCAAAAAGATTCAGTAAGTCAAATTATGTAGGATAAAATTACGGGTCAATTAATATGTATCATAGTCCACGCGACTAGCACAAACTTTGCAGATATAGTCAACATAAATATGTCTTGTCTTTTATTGAATATAACGTGGAACATGTAGGGAGATGATGAAATAAGATCAATTTATGCTGACAATTCGCCATTTTTTCTAGCTATTATCTTTCAAATTTAACTCCGACAGTTCTGAGAATAAGTGTTTATTCGCTAGAGCTTGACATATGTTAATTAGAAGTTTGTCAGTTTTTGAAGTAATAGTGTTTTTGTTTAATTCGCAGAATTACAGTAGCTTTGAAGCTTCACAAAGAACACGAACTCATAATTTTGATCCACTTTTAAGGTGACCAATCGTCCTCTTTTTGTAGGTTCTGTCCTTCCTCAAAAAGTGTCCTCCTTTTCGATATTTTAAAACTTATCTGTTAATCTCTGTATTCAGAGATGCCGCGCCAAACTGTTACACAAATGTTGAATGCAAAAAACTTTTAGGATATTCAAAAGTTAGATGGCTCGCTTCAACACATGCTATAGAGCGAATTTTACAATTATTACAACGTCGCCGTTCATTTTTTTAAGTTTAGACAAATGTCCAAAAATTCTGGAATCTTTTTTTTTTTTTTTCCCAATTATGAATTATCGGAGATATTAATGTATTTTGTATACAATCGGGCATCTATTTGCCACAAAATGATTCAAAAGATTGAAAGTGAACATATTTCAGCTATACAAGTTTGTACGATTATATCCTTAAATATAAATCACGATTTGAAGAAAAATTCATTAATTTAATTATAAAAAGAAAATTATCAAACTTAGAGGAATCAAATATGAGCATAAAGAAAAAGTGCAGAATTTTTATCAAACATGTTTCCAATATGTCGAAGAATGATCTGAAACAAATATCACAAGAAACAGTTTTCAATTCTGTTTTTTGACTTCAGTGCAAGCAAATTGGACAGATATTAAAAACTGTTGAGCTTTCCTCGATATTAAAATCAATGACAATTGTCTGTTTGAAGAAATTAGAAGACAGAATGTATAGTTAAATTCTGATAAATTAGAACAATGGGGAAATCAACATGTTGAAATTGATAAAAGGTGGGTAGAAATATTTAACCATTCCAAAAATAAACACATTCCGTATGAAAATTTAGTTAATCTAGTTGAATTTACATTGTGCTGTCCTGGAACTGATGTAGCAGTTGACAGATTTTTTTTTCCCCATTGGTAATGATTGAATGTTGATACTCCAGCTGCAGCACTTACCGAAAAACTCAATATGAAGGATATTTCTTGCTCCGAAATTTCCAATATATTGTTAGAAAATGATATATTGACAAAAAAATATTCATACAATTAAAAAAATAATCGTTTAATTAGATAATTAAAAGGGAGGTAAGCATAATTAGTGAATTTTTGTTTGAATTAATAACATGTTTGATTTATTTAGGCTGTGATTTTTTCGTCCTCTTTTTCATTGAAAAAAAAAAGTGGTCACCTTACCCCCTTTCGGTAGTAAAAAAAGGAAATTGAGCTGATATTTCATTTAATCAAACTTGAACGCTACAGCTAGAGAGGACTTAAGGTTATGCTTACATTTCGAGTGCAGATGACCTTATCGCATAGTAGTCTTTCGTAAGATCGAACTTGTCCTTTTGGTATTAAATCTCGACAATTGAGGTAGCCTTGAAGCCACTTAGAGGATTTAGTTTAAGTTTAATTTATTTTGAAGTGATGAATTTGATTTTTTTTTAAAAGCAATGCGAAACGAACAGGAAAATAGAGTAAGCGCGGTTCAGGTTTATGGCACAAGAGCCGAAACTGCGCCAAACAATATAATTGTAATGTAAACAAAAAAAGGAAGAAAAGATGAAAATTGGTTGACAAGGAGGATCGAAAATAGAGATGAATCTCTAAAGTTATCCTGGGAAAACGTTATTCGTATTTACCAAAAACAGGAAGCCCTATGATAAAGAAAAAGATCACTAGGGTACTTCGAGATCATTATTCCCGTTCTTACCTGAAGAAGGTAAACCCCATGAGGGGTCACTGAAAATATAAGCAGAACTCACAGGGTTCGTTTAAGTGAGAAGTAAGATGTTTGGGGGCAAGAACCAAATTTCAAATGGTACTTAGAGTAAAATAAATAGTTGACATCAAGAAAGTGGAGGAAAAAAGGATTTACCTGGCCGAGTATTTTTTCCTCACAAAACGATACTTCATCGAGTCTTAAAACATTACAAGATGTCGACTTCCAAAAGAGACGAACACGCTTCGTTCAGAGACTTATGTGCCTTGTGTTTTCCCACAATAAGAAACTTAACGATATCATCTCTGAAAGAAGCGCTCAAGATAAGGCACACTACACTT
>BMAW01049608.1:176308-194994 GCA_019974015.1 Nephila pilipes | reverse complement strand
TGATGTGCTTCGTTCAGTTACGTATTGCCCAAATATACATTAACAAATTTATAATCAGAAGCGATTTAAGAAAATAAATCTCAAAAAATTAAAAATAACATAGTAAGAATGAAATCATTATTAAGACTATTGAATATAATCATATATACTAATCTATATAAATTTTCAGTAAATAGTCGTAAATTGAGACAAATAATAAGAATCAATATACAAAGTTAACTGTATAAGAAATTAATTATATTTCATTGATAAAATTCAAACGTAAGTAAATTAATCGAAAAATAAACAAAAAATTATTAATAGGAGAGATAAAAATACATTGAATAAAAAAAGAAATAACAGGCAATTGATTCAAAACAGACTGCAGACTGTTATAAGTAGAGTTTTCCATAATTAATGGCCAGATTGTCCCCTTCAGCAATATTATTATATAAATATCTGGTTTTAAAATCAAAGATACAATTGCACAGAGTTCACCAAAATTCAAATTCAGAGAAAAATCATTGAAAAAAGTAAATAATTAATCCTAGAAAAATCTAATAAGAGTATATTATTTTATGATAAAATTAAAAAAAATTAAGATAAAATAAATATAAGAACTTACATGAACATAACAACACGTTGATACTATAAAAAATGGCTGATTGAATTTCTCAACAGAATTTTAAAAAATGATTAGGTAAATGATGATAATGTAGTTTTTCAACTATTTTAGAGCCACAACGAAACCCAGAAGGTAATTACAAATATTATAAAAAATATATACTTAAAAATGGAAAGTTACACACATAAATTATGGTTGGTGCATTTGCAAAAAATTAGAAACTAATAACTTAATTAAATTTTTCCATATCATTAAAAATATGAGTCATTGCAAATAATTTTAAACTTAGCCTCAGTTCCTTATAAAATAAAGTATTCTATTTCTCAAATTTCTTCCAGAAAAATATTTTTTTCAATTTATTCGATGGGGTAAATATTTTGCTTTGAAAAATTTAATCGCTCGATAATCTCTGTTAATCAGTTCTTAAAGTCTCTTCAAAGCTTTCCGCTCTATTAACTAAGCTCTTAACTATCCCGAGGAAACCTAAATGTTCAAAAGTCTAAGAATTATCATACTGTTCAGAGTTTATTAATAAACATCAAAATATACAAATTTATTACGTTCAAAATATTTCAAGTGAAAAAAAGTAACAGAATCACATAATATTCACAGTTCTTGTAAAACATAGGTACTGATCACAAAATGAATCTGAGTCTTCTTTTATCTATAAGTACAACTCACTAACTGAAAAAAAGGAATTTAGTGAAAATTTTTATAACGATTATGTTACACAATATAATCACTAATAATTATGTGATTGGTAATCTTGAATTATTTGTTCCACTTTATCATTGAGATACCATCAGAACTTCTGTTAATTCAAAGAAAAAATGTTTTTTTGTCAAACCATAGGAATTTAATCAAATCTTCAGATCTGGCATTAAGTTCTTTAATATGATTCTCCATTAGCGAAATTAAACGCCACAACCCATTCCGATTACTGTATGCACTTTCTTTTATTACCAAATAACAGCCGGCAAGTTTGTTTCAACAGTTCTCAAAATCCTTGCGAATGACTACTTTCAGAAGAGCATCTGACCGAAATAATGGCATCTTAAAATTTCAAGAGTTTAAATGAGCTTCCGGAAGAATCAAAGCAGGGAATTCGAGAACTTCATCGATCGTTGCAGGAACAGAGAAAGTTTTCCCAATATTTGGAAATGGGGAATCTTTTGAAAATTTTCCCAATATTTGGAAATGAGGAAAATTTTGATTAGATTCCACGCATAACATGGGTTTTAGCAGATGACAAAGTTATTCGATTGCTTATTCGAGAGCCAGTCATTTGTTCGCTGTCATAAATGTACCAATTGGAACTATGGATTACTTCATTTATTCATATAAGATTAAATGGATATTAGAATATTATTGCACTAGTGGGAAGCGCATTGTCCTTGAACTTTGTTAGTATTTAGTAAAATAGAAGGAACCTATAAGTACTTCAAGAACATATTTTTAACCGAAATTATTTGATATCCTAAGTAGTATGTTTCAGTGTAGTACTGTGACTTTACTTCTTTTTTTTTTCAAAAATTATTTTAAACAATAACTTAATATTTTATAACATACAGAATACTAAAATAATTAGAATAATAGTCCATAACTATTATATATAATTGAATCTTATTAAAATATTTTTAAAGGAATGCAGATTTTTACTTTCATATGATTGATTTCATTTTTTGAGAAACGAGAAGTAATTTAAAAGGCTCATAGTTTTTATAACAGAGGCCGTTAATAAGGCACATGGGTGTTAATATAATATACTATCTTTTGTTAAATTGTGATAAAACAAGCTCGATCCGTATTCATAGTTTAGTTTTGATTCGGCAGCCATTTGTCCCCGAATCAGTATCTAATTGCCTCTACATCCAGCTGTCATCATTTTGCGTTGAGTTTGCGTTCAATCAATGTCATTTTGCGTTCAATCAACGAAACCTTGGTCCTTCATCATGCACTGTAAGCCAAGGATCAATCAGAGCAATTTACTGCTTCCGATTAATCTGCTTCAAAGAAGACGAACACAGTCTCATTGCCATGAAAATTTATAGCGATGGTACTTCAGAAGACAGCATACTCAGAAACTTCTATAAAAAGAGAAGAAAAAAAAAACAATTATCCAGTAATACTATCGTAGTTAACAATCTCAAGTTTCCATAGTTCTGACATTTGTTTTGAAATAAGGCAATTTGAAAATGGTTTTTATCAACATGGTTTGGTGTATTATTGGGAGACTTGAATCCGAGCGAACACTAAAATGATTGTAGCAGCTGCTGCTGGAGAGGTAAGAAGTGCCACTTTAAAGCTGTAGTATCGATTCTAAGAAACAGAAAATTTTAGACATCGATAAGCGTAAGGTTGTATTTGTGTTACCACAGCAACAGCACTTAGCAGCTTGTCAAGACAAAATAGGCAATACTACCGAGCTGAATAGGTAGTTGCCTTTAGCGACAAGATGAAGCGCCCAAAATAGGCCGCATCAGTTGGTTTCTATGAAATTCGGTTAATGATATTTATTCCGATGACCTCAAGACAACATGTGGCCCATAGAAGGTAGACTACTGAGCATCAAAATTGGAGGAGATGGGATTTGAGCCTAGAGCTGTATACTGATGAGCCCGATTTATTCTGAAGCGTAAAATGTGACGTGTTTTGATATGGAGAGAAAGGGGAATCCCAAATATCTCCATATTCATTCGGGAAAAATCATATTACAGACGGAGTGGGATAATGGCTTTAAGATTTTTCTTTAAATAGGAATCAGTATAGGTGGACATATGGATCTACGTATCTTTTGGAATGGAAATTTCACGGACCAAAGATATGCAGACAAGATACTGACCTCAGTTCATACCTTACGCTGTAGCAATTGTTGATTCCTTTCTTTTAATGATGATAAAGAAACTCCACATATTCTTAATCTTTTGAAGAATACTCTAAGAATTAAAATAATACCGAGTATAGAGGACCTTGTATACTTTCTTGATTTAATTCCGACGGAGCATGTTAAGAAGGTGCGTTGAATTATTTCAGTTTCCTTGTTATGTGTGTAAAGGAATATACGCGGAAGATGCATTACAAAGACACCAAGGTCTACTTTTATTATACGAATGCACATTCACATGCATTTATTATACGCTCTACTTTTATTAAACGGTCTATTTTTATTGGAGAATGTTTTTCTTCGGGAGTGGAAAAATATTCCTCACAGTCTAATCGATAACCTCGAAATATTCATGTAACATAGGTGTGCAACAGTCTTAGTTCCTCAAGGAGAAACACTTACGCCATATTAAACATCTTGCATCATTTCCAAATAACAATTTTTTGTCACTTACATGTAACCAAATTGTTCCGAATTAACCTGGGGCACTCTTTCATGTTATTTTCGTCATTTCAAAGAATTAAAACCCCATACAATTTATTTACATCTGTTTTCTGTATTGATGTAGTTACAAAAGTCATCCCAATTTTATACCCATGCATGACTGTCTCGCAAGATTTCTACACTTCTACACTCCTCTGCTTGCTCCCTTAATAATTTTAGCAGAAGTTTTTACATATTCACAGGTATATATATATATATATATCTGTGTGTTTGTTTGGGGGAGGGAAAGAGAGAGAGTAATGATTTCATTTAAAAATAACTTAATTTTTTTTTTAACTTTCCCTCTCTTTAACTCACAGTAAAGAGTTAACTTTTATTTTTTGATCCAGTCCCAAGTATCCTTTAATTTATGCAATCACACACTCATAAAATTTGCTAAATCAGCTTTTCCACAGATTTGTAGAGATAACCCCAACTAGACTGTACACATCCAGCAAAAGTTCCTCGAAATCCCTTCATTCAATACCACATGATCTAAAGAAAATCCCTACATATAAATTCAAATCAAGAAAATATTTGCTATCTTCCATTGTCGCCAAGATAGCTAAGCTATGTCTCTGACACTCTCCATTTTCACCATGTATTCATCTCTCTCAAATTGTTTTTCTCTCCTGTTAAAATAATAAAAGTATGATTTCAACTTATTGAAATGTTTTTACTGTATTTAATGGGCGGAAATGTGTTTACAGGACAGTAATTATTCTTAAGAACGAGAAATCTTACACACACACACATTTATTACTATTAAATTAAAATATAGTAAACACACACACACATATATATATATATATATATACGTATGTATGTGTGTGTTTACTATATTTTAGTATGATAGTAATTAATATTGCTTAAGATAAAGAATATTTATTACTACATTTGCTTTTAAATGAAATTTCCAAGATGCTTTGATAATTAATTTTGAAGAAATTCATACATATCCAAAACTAAATAATGCCAACTTCTTGTAAGAAATAACCTTTTATTTTCATAAAGTTTTGTCATTGGGAAAAACATCTTTCCGAATAGTTGTCGTTCAATGCTATAATCATTAACATGAAGCGTGATTTGAATTTCAGTGAAAAAAGTAAGGGTTGAAAGATATATTTAAAGAACAGGATTTTAAAAAAAAGAAACTTGGGTAATTCCGACAAAAATCGAACATTAATTGCTCACGTCGGGTAGTTATGGCATTATAGACAATTTTGAATTCTTCAGAACTTTGAAATCGCGTGTTTACCTTTAAAATCTGTCTGAAAAAGGTCTTTTAAAACTACAATTTTCTCTTTTCCTTTATTTGATGTGGTTTCTAAACAAATCGAATGGTTTTTAAACTTTTGAAACTTGCTGCTGGGATAATTAAGTTTTTTTTTTCTTTTCAAGATAAATGATTTTATTTTATTTCTTTCATATTAACGATTACATTTTAAGAATTTTTTTTAAAAAAATCTTATTCCATGGTTTAGAATTATTAAAATTGGGTAACGCATTGGATTATAGTTTTTGAAACACATAAAATTTTTTGATCTATATCATATAAATAGAAAAAGTGAAATACTATAAAAATAAAAATAAAATATGATGAAGTTGTTTACATTAATTTAATAAAGCTCTACTAAGTATCATTTATAATCGAAGAAATTATACTCTAATTAGCTTGATTATAGAAAAACGTTACTTAGATTGATCCTTATTAAATTATAAAGTTAACATATCTGTTGGTATTTTTGACTCTTTAAATGTAAAGCTAATCCTTTGGACTATGTATTTATGAGTAATTTTTCAAATTTGATTTAAATAATTTATTTACACTTAATAAAATATATTTTGCAGAATAAGAAAATAAGATAGATCTTAGGCTGATTTTTGACTATTTAATTTAATTATTGTTCAAATAATATAACCTATTTTTTTCGTTTCAAATCAATAAATTCCAAACTTACTAACATATAGTAATCTTCATGTATTGTTCGTATAGTAATTGCAGCTAGCGAATGGAAGACAGTTTAATAAGCAATCAGAAATCAAATCTTCATTGCGTTATAATCTTTTAAAACAACAAGAAACCTCCCTCTCACAAGTTTCGTACTGAAAGAGAAACTCATACATATAAACAAATATACACAGATCATAAATACAATTCTTCCTTCTAAGAAGCGTATACCACCAACATTAATAATATTTTAAGAAAACTGTTTGCTGTTTTTTTATATACATAAAGATAAAATTTAAAAAAAAAAAAAAAAAAAAAGAAACGATAACATTGTAAAAGTAAGCAAATGTTTTGGCTCGGGGCGACTTTGTGAAAGCGAATCCTCGTCTAGCCGCACCTTTTCGAATATTACACTTAATTAGTTAACTTAGCATTTCACATTATAGAAGTAAATTGTACCAGAAAAATCAATATATATAAATTAAATAAAAGTTATATTCGCTTTATTTAATACACGAATTTCATATTATCATTAGCAATCATATTTAATTTTAAAATGTTTAATGTGATAAATGTACTCTAACAGACTTTTCTACAATTATTTTAAAATCAGGAGAAAGAATGTTTATGGAGATTTTCCTCATAGCCCGTCAGTTAACGTCTGACAAAGAGCAACTATATTTATTCTGATATCTAAGCAAGAAAAATTATGGTTCCAAATAGATATAGACGCAAATATAGAGGATATTTTCCCATTTCATCATATAAGGAAATGTTTCAGTTTTAAAAATCAAAATGTAAATAAGAGTTTAAAATAAGAGTTTTAAAAATCAACTAGTGTCACACACAACATTAAACATTCATTGGTAGTGGGATTTGACTGCATACCAATAAATTGAATCTGCAGCTCCTTAGATACTGTGCCAATATCAGAAGTGATGGGATAAGAGAGCAAACTGAATTTAGGTTCAATTTTCGTAAAGTCCAAAACTCTTCTGTTGACCTCGTTTTTCAAACTCTACAGATGATCCCTAATCTTATCAGAGACACTTTCAGATAAATTCTATTTTCCTAATGAGGAGAAATGATAAAAGGGAGTTACTCTGCTTGCCTAGAAAATATTCATAGTTTTGCTTTGAATGATTTTACGCAAGAAAATAAAATCTTGATTCCAGGAGGAAATTTCTGACTGACTTGGTGCTCCCCCCACAAAAAAAATTGCGGGCTACGTGTGGTCTGCCAGACACTGTTTATCCACTTAAGTCTTATTACATTTCAGCATTTAATTAAATTAACATGCAAACGATAATCAAATGAATCATAATACACCAAAGAAATGAAATGAAAATCAATAGCTTATCAGTAGTTATACCTTATATAAAAGTATTACAGAAGCTAGTGAATCGAAGAAAAATAAAACAAAGTTACTTCAGTTCCTCAGCACTAAAGCTCTATTCAAATATAGCTACGTTCAACAATAACAAAATAAGTTAAAATGTCTTACTATCTACCTCTTTTGGCGTAGTTAAGAGCCCTGAAAAAGAAGAATGGACAACTTTCTCTGGACCGGTAAATCGAGGGTTTAAGTCACCCCTGTGTCTTTCAAAGTCAACCAAACTTACCACAGGGTAAAAAAATTCTTCCTCATAAGTGGTAGGACAGAAACATGCAGCCGAAGTGATGTCCCAGGACTTAAATACTAGATGGCAGTACAGTCTATAACTACTAGCTACATTACGCTTAGTGCAAAACTCTTTTCTCTATGTGTTTAACTAAGCCTCCTTAACACAAATCACGCCTAGTGAAACACCGGCTACAACGATCGTCAAATAGACTCGCTAACTCAACTAGAGGCAACCAATAATATCATATATTTCTGCCCAAACGCCACTCCGTATTGTTACGAACCTACAATGTTTCTCATGTGGTTGGAAAAAGATACATACAGAGGTTTTGATGGATACCGGGGAAGGGTTAAGCAATTAAGCCTAATTTTTGGGGCAAACGTGGGTAAGTCTTACCCTAATTAACTTCCGACAAAAGTGTCACCTATTGTTTGTCCTCACCACGAATCGCATTCTTCAAATTGTGAGCAGCTAGGCTTTCGGAGACATCGGTAGAGCACCTCGGAAATGTCAAATACATCAACCGTTCCACAATTCTCGCTTCATCCTATCTTTTGATGACGTGCCTTGAGCTCCATTCGATAATAATCAATAAAATGTCCTCTAAATTGGCATTCAAAAATGTTAACTGTTGACATATCGTTTAACTCATTTGATAGAACTGATCAAAGGACCTCTGCTGCTGAACCACGAAGGGAAGTGACAAGATTGTTGATCCTAGTTGAATCGCTCCTTTCCTTGTAAACACAAACATCATCAAATTGAGTTGGAAGAGGGATTCGTCGCTAAACACTATACATCATCAGTCAGCATCAAACAAACCTGATCGAGCTACGCACCACTGTAATCTGGCTGGACAGTGGACAGGCGTGAGTGGTAGGTGGTGTAGCGGTAGGTACGAGCGTCGATTTCGCTCTATCAGAACGTCTGTAAATGGTCATGGTGAACACTCGTGCGCGGGTCTCACGTCTGATGGTTGATAACGATGAATCAGGAGCCGTGATAGCTGATCTGACAATCACTCTGTCTTCCCGATCTGCTGTGGCCCTAGATGGACCACTACCATCATTACGCTGAAATCTGCCACTGTTCCCTCATTCTTGCCTGCATCTTCTAATTATTTCGACCCATATGACGAGCGATTCTCCGATTTGTCCAACCTGCTTCTTTCAGTCGAATTATACGATCTCTTTCGTTATCTGACAGTTGCTCGTAATGAGCTCGAATCCTTCGGGGGAGGCATTTTTTCAGTCGTTGAAAGGTATCCTAAATCTCAATGCAACAGAAAATTTGACCATGTGATTGAGAATCGCTTCTTATATACACCTGTTGAGTGTGCTGTTCCGATGCGCTGTAGCTCCCGCTATTCATTCATTGGACACCTAGGTTTAATCATTTTCATGTACCATCCAAATGTCTTTGCATACGTAATTTCATTACAATCGGGCAACTCCTTCTTGGTGCGACATTTTTTTTATTACAGAGTGTAATTTAATTTAAAACCAATTATTTATAGAAAACATCTACCAATTCAAATATATGAATAAATACACAAATATATTCGTTAACAAAAGCGCTCGTGATTACCAAGTTCACTAGACTTCTCCACACTCGATAGCTCTACAAACTCTGAGATTAATTTTGGAGCATCTATCAGACTTTTGTAGTCTCGCGAGGCGAAAAATTGAACTTTCTAAAAATTTGACCCTTTCTCGAGTACCAAGTCTTGTTGAATGTAAAGACATCGAGATTTCCATAAGACTTTTCGGCCACATTTGACAGCAAGGTTACCTAATATATTGCAAAATCGCCAGAAGTGTCACCAAGCTCCAAATTGTCCCAACGACACAATGGGAAGGGATGGATATTTAATGCAAACAAGCAACTGAAAAATATATTTCAGAAAGTTTTTCTCTGTATCATTTTGATTATACTATGAGATAGAGTATACAGGACTTATCTTTAACAACAATGACAGACTTTAAAATGCCTTTGTAGCTAACTTGAGGGAAATGCCTTTTAGTCTACCAAAGGAACTTCGCTCTTGACACAGGAAGGAGAGCACTGCAAGAGAAGAACGAATGAATTTCTCCTGATAGCAGATCGAGGATTTGAATCACTCCTGTTACTCAAGATCATTTGACTTCAGCCAAGTCACAGTATAAAAAACATATTCCCTAAAATGGGACAGGGCAAAAACATCCAACCGAAGCGCGCTTTAATTCATCTCAACACTCTGTAACATAACTATCATCACTCGGTTAAACCAATCAATGCTCTGCACCTGAAGTTAGTTTCATACATTGCGAGTTAATTCTGGCAATGTTCAATAACATTGAACATTCCCTAGTATTTCTTGAAGGTGAATGTGTAAATGTAATATATTTGTTTCCTACCTTTAAATTCCTCAAATTTTATGACGCTATTATTTGTTTGAGATATTCGCGTGAAAGCAATCATGATCAAGTAACATTAAGGTAAAAAATATTGTTGAACATTAGTAATAAAAAAAGTTTTTTTTCCCTTACTGGACTGGGATTTGGGTCTCTGAATCTCACGATTGGAGAGTCAATCATTGAATGGCTTAAGGTAGCTTTCGAAAATTAAATACATCCTTAGGAGTAATTATTTGTATTAATTTAATGGTACTAGCAACAACCATGATTATTGGGGTGTGTTTAATTTATCGATGCTTTATGTTATTTGTAATTACTGTTTGGAAAAAAATCGATAAGGAGAAAGAATGACCATTTGCGTCGAAGAGTTATACATCTTGGTGACTGTCAAATTTCTGTTATTCCTATGAGTACGTTGTTTTACTAGGATTCTTTTTTTTCCATAGGATAAATAATAGTTTTTAAAAACTATGTAATACTGTAAATTTGAGTACAATGTTTTTGGATGTAAATCTAAAAAACAAGATCTAGTTGGATTCCATATTAGCCCATGCCTTTGCGATAAAAAGCAAAATAGTACCAAACACAGCGAGGGTCTTCCTTCTTGATGATATTGAAACCCTATTACAATCTATGGTCTTATTTGCGATTGTTTTTCATTTTTCATTTGTTTTCATTTCCTTACGAGCGCTTTTAGCACCATTTTTGTTTTCCGTCAATAAAGCAAGGGCTTAAATAAAATTTTATCGAATGAGCTTACTGCGATTATTTTTAGGTCTACACATAAAATTCATTCTTATTTCATTGCTTCATTTAAAATGATTTTTTCAGTTTTAACGATACTTACTATGTCCCAATATTAATTTTACTAAGCGTTTTACATAATTATGCTAAGGACAATATATTTGTAAATTGCTCATGCTCCCTTTATTACATATCTCAGCCTGAATGTGTTGAATTATATTTAAATACCTTTTTGTAATTGTGTCGGTTTAAATAACCCTGATTACAAAAGGCAATGGTGGTTGTTATCCAGGAGCACAGATTTTGTATCTAACTTTGTGTAGCTAAAGTAAACCACTTCAGTGAGCTTTGTCTTTTTGAGTTAAAAAAATTGTTATTTGGCGAGTCTGATGACATATCTATTTCTTGTTTGTATTAAAAGAATGAATTTTGTGATAATCATTTTATTAAAAAAATAATGACTGTCGTTATAGTGATGATTCCTTTGTGATAACTATCTATAGGAGTAAATGTCGAACAGTAAACATATTAATTGTAAAGAACGAAGATATTGTGCTTCTTTTTTCATTGTAAATTATTCTTAAAGATATGAATATAAATATATTTATATGCAGGTAAAGTGATTTTTCTCCGAAGGATGCTGTGAAGGTTTTTACTTATTTTACAAATTCTCGATTAGATCTTACAGTTTCAGAAATTAACTTCAAGAATGATAGTTACAAACCAGATAAATTAAGAACTCTTCAATTAAAATATCTGATTCTGGAATTGTCGGATTTCGAACTGTGGGACTCAAAATCACATCAAACCACCACGATTTGTTATTGAATAACATTCAAAACATAAAAAAGAGATTAGCCTTTAGCAAATTAAAAACACTTACTATTTAGAAACACTTTGTTTGCCTTAAGGAATTTTAAATTTACAATAGAAGGTACAAGCCTTAATGTTTTGATTTGTTACCCTCTTTTCAAATTTCTTATTGTATTTTAAAATTACAGGTGTCCCCTGCGTAATGCAATTGTTTTCTTCGATCCTAGGTGAAGGAGTGAAAAGAAATTATGAAGATGACAGGCCACAAGGAAACAAAATTAAGATGTCTTTGAATTTCTTATACCTGAGGGGTGTGAGCCTATTCCTCCCCGATAACACACTCTGCGATTTTCACCTGCTATCAAAGATAAACGAGTACCTTACATGACATCACTTTTGTTCTGACGAACAGACGAAAGTTGTCATTAACCCTGGGCAATTAAACCAGAAATTTTCTTCAATGTGTTTCCTGTACTATACATTAACTGGATCAAATGCGTAGAAAGGATTGAGGCTATGTCAAAAGTTAATAGTACGTGATCTTGAAAATTTATCTATTTTTCAGATGCAACATGAATTTGGATTATCAGAAAACAATAAGATGTTATGGCCATGGAGACAATTTTCAATGAAATCTCGTTTCTCTCTCTCTCTCTCTCTTTATATATATATATATATATATATATATATATATATATATATATATATATATATATATATATACACTGGTTATCATAAATTAAGGAAAATTCACAAAAATCGCGATAACTCAAGAAATTACACATGGAATTTTATGAAACTTACCCACAATATACAACACATAGTAAGGTATTAAACAACATAAAAAGAAATTATCAGACATTAATAGTAGTATAGAAATAAGCACATGTATAAAATAAACAAATTGGAAGTATCGGTTTGCAATAGAAAAAGTACCTTTAATATGGAATATGATTGCCTCTAGAAGCAATACAGCACAAACAGCGATGTGTGATGCTTTCAATTATGCGGTCTATCAGTTCAATAGGAAGTGAGAGCCATTGCTCTTGTAAAGCAGATGCAAGCGCGGCAAGGGTCTGAGGGGGCGGATTGATGGCAGATACACGCCTCCCTAGAGCATCCCAAACGTGCTCGATAGGATTCAAGTCCGGGGATCGAGCTGGCCACTCCATGCGCGTAATTGTTTCCTGTTGAAGATAATCATCAACAATGCGAGCTCTGTGTGGTCTTGCATTATCGTCCTGTAACAGGAAGCAATCACCAATCGCCCCGGCATATGGGCGCACATAAGCATCAAGGATGTTGTCTCGATAAACCTGAGCATTCACGGTTCCCCTTGGAAAGACATGGAGGTCTGTGCGCCCTCCTAAGGATATGCCTCCCCAATCACAGACACTGCCTCTTCCGTATGCATCTCTTTCACGGATGTTTGATGGATGATAACGGGTCCCAGGTTCTCTCCATATCAAATAACGTCTACTGTCACTTTCTAGACTAAACCTGGACTCATCCGTAAAGAGAACAGGCCTCCATTGATCTGACGTCCAGTGGACATGTTGTCGGGCTCACTGTAAATGGTCTCTCCTATGGCGTGATGTGAGCGGCACGCAAATGGCTGGTCGTCTCGCATACAGACCACCTTCGTGGAGCCTTCTGCGCACAGTTGACGTTGACACCAACCTTCCGGTGGCTGCAGCAAGAGAGGATCTAAGATGTTTCGGAGTAGCGGTTCTATTCCTGCGTGCACTTAATGTCAAATATCGGTCATCGGCACTGGTCGTAACAGTTGGCCGTCCTTGACTGAACCTCCTAGATGCCGAATCTGTGGTTTGAAATTGCCTCCAAAGTCTATGAACCACAGATGGACTCACATTTAGCCATCTGGCCACTTCTGATTGACTCTGCCCTGCCTCTAGTCTCCCGATGGCTCTCCATCGTAGTTCTTCAGGCAAATGATGCCTAGAGGTCATTATTACGAATTGGCTATCTCAGATTTTCAATGTCGCAATCACAGTAAAATTTGTGTGCTTTCTCTCAAACTTGGACTTTTATGCTCCAGGCAGATGACGTAAGCCGAGTGCAGCGTCACTAATTTGCATATTGCAATTTTACTCAGCTACTCTTAGTGGACAACATATGCAAATTTTGCACGGTTTGGCTTACTTTTGAAAGAGTTATCGCTATTTTTGTGATTTTTCCTTAATTTATGATAACCAGTGTATATATATATACTAGATGTGGCTCAAAAAGACCGGACTGATGGATCTACCGACAAACTGTCAACATGTTAAAATAAAAAAGCACGTGACCGAGCCACTTGACATCTACACTTTCCATTCCTGCCCTCAAGTCATTCGTATTGATCCTTACTTTATTTTTCCGCAAAATTTTTTAAATTGTTTAAAAGGTAATACGAATTTTCTTTCAGTGCTGATTTCATCTTAGGTCTAGTGAATAAAGTAGATGTTCTAACACAGGGATCTTGAGTTGTCCTAGGGAATCCATTGAATTGTTCTGATGAAGAATCCGTGACTTGTTTTACCACAATTCATTCAAAATCTGTTTTCTTCTTTGTCGATTCTTCATGGTTCCAGCAACTGCATTCCAACCGACGAACTTTTAGGATCAAAACAATTGTTTTTTTTTTCAACGCTTTCGTCCGGTGACCTGGTAGGATGTCCAAGGCGTGGATCATCTTCTATCTCCTCTCGTCTCCCATTGAACAATTTATATAATTAACAAAACCTAGTATGTGATAAATATTAATTACTATAATTCTTTCAATAAATAGTGAGTTTTTGTGAGGTATTTTACGATTTATTAAAGAAAATTTCCATCACTTTCTAAAATCTTTTCCAAACTGCTTGCAGATGCATGGTCCAATAGGAACGAAGGACTCAGCTTTACTAAGGCATCCGTAATTGACTCGGGGTCAGAAATGAAAAGAAGAATTATCACGTGACTCGGAAATGTACCTTTTGTTCGTGTTTATTTGTCGATTTTATTTAGTCACACCTTGTGCACAGGAGTTTTAAATCCCTGCCTATATTAACCGTATATTCAATCTACTATTTTATTTATTGTTATCTATATTATTATTATTTATATTTGGAATTGTGGTGTTGGATATATTTTTGCTACTGTCGTGTTTAATGGTAGCTTGTCGAATAAACTTTGAGTAATTGAATACAAAACTCATAAGTAAATTGAAATTGTTTTAAAACCTCTTTACTTTTATTAATCACCCTCAAAACTTACCCACTTATGGGGGCTGGTAGCCAGGATCAAGTTCTTTGATTTCTATAAAATAAATAGCAAGACTAACTTGAATATTTCCAAGAGTCGTTAAGCTGATAAAATGATGTCTCTTATTAGACGCGAAGTGTATTATCTAGTGTTGCATTGGATACAAGTGAAAATTGATGAAATTATTCCAACTCATACCTTAGTTGTGAGATAAAATGAGTATAACTCACAAACAAAATTTTTTTTTATTTTTATCTGACAGAGTTTCTTATCTTTATTGAAGAACAATTTTTATCTTTGTCAGTGGCATTTTATTATTCTTAAGTTTTTGAATCCATCTATTTGTGTATCGTTTTGCTTTAAATCTGAAGTCTTAAAATTATCTTAAAGACAATTTTAAAAAAGAAAAAAATAAGTTTTTTTTACATAAATATAAAGTAAGAACACTAGTTCATCTTGAATGAGAAATTCTATTTACCTCTATGCCAATATTATATAATAATGCTGAAAACAATATTACATCAATAACGAAATAACACGCCATTCATCGAGTTTATTTCTTAACATAGATATACTTTGAACCATAAAATGATCCCATTGTCATTTATTATTCAATATTCGAAAATTTATTATCTTTTTAAAAAAATTTTTATTATTATTTTGACTGAAAATTTAATTTATCTGCTTTGTTTACACTTTTGTTTAGTCTTAACGAGTGTTTAATCATGTAAAGAAATTTTTTTTTAATAAAAGTTGAAATTTAACTATAGAAATATTGATAAAATTTGATTTATTTATAGCTAGTAAATATTTTTCATTTAAAGTTCAGTAAAAGAAAATTTCATTTTCACTGCCAAAACAATAATTTATTTGTATGCCACTATATTTGATTAACATAGTAGTACATCCCAAAGTAATAATTAAAACTAAAAATTAACAGAACAAAATTCAACTGCTTAAATTTAAATATTGCTTTGAAATACATTTTGCTGTTTATTATTGAATTTATACTGTGTTAAAATATTGAGAATTAAAATCAGGGGTAAATTTTTAAACATTTTAAACTTTAGGTATATTTAATTAAAACCTTGAAATTACGTACTGCGAAAAGGCTTAAAAACAAGACCTTGAAATACTTGCATTCAAGCTCGGGATTGAGTTGAAAGTCTCATTGAAAGTTGAAAGAATGAGTAGTAAAAGTGATCTCGAGAAAGACGTTCTAATGAAACAATTAGATCTCTCATGAACCTTTTCATCAGAATTCTTGTGCAGAATGAAATTAGCTACAACCCTTCCAATACCACGGCACAAAAGTTACTCTTTTGATTTTATAACTTAAATAATAATGTCAGCTACTGGTCACTGATTACTGCAACTCAACAAGGGAACTACTGCAAAACTGTAGCATCTGGTGAGGGTTGCTTTGGTTTACAGAAGAAAGATTTCTATAAGTTCAAGACTTGATTTCAAAGTTAGTGGAAAACAGAAATGCCACTTGGCCTTTTACGTGGGTCCAGCTGTATTTAATGAAGATCTTTTCTCAATGTATGTGGGACCATCAAAGAACTTGTTAAGAGTAGCCACCGCAGACACTTTTGAAAGAAGACAGAATAGAGATTATCGTAATGAATATAAACAATATAGCGTTCTTCATTAGATAGAGAAAATAGTTATTTGCACCAAAAATGTAATATTTTGTTTAGGAAAATAATTATCCTCGGAGAGTTGTCCATCCAAATGTCACAGACGTACGTTACCTATCATATTAAAAACCTTGTTGATTCCGAGTTCGAAATAAGTCTGAGTGTAGGTATGTTAAATGTCTGTTTCAATTTATGATGATAAATGCTTGTTTATATTCTCTATATTTTACTTATTATTCATATTATTATTTATATTTGGTGGCTTGCTGTACGTAATTAATGAAAGGACTAATGAAATGTTATTCATCATCAAGAGTTTACACATATCCCATATATATATATATATATATACATATGGGATATATATATATATATATATATACAATATTATGGATATATATATATACATATACTGACATATATATATATACATGGCTACATATGCTTACTTCAGACATACATACAAGCATATGCCATTAAGGGATATATACATACATGACATATATATTTGGGATATATATATACATATATATATACATATGATACATATATATATATATGGACATATATATATACATGGGACATATACATATATATATATATACTATTATATATATGGATATATATATGATATATATATATATATATATATATATAAGGTTATTATACATATATAAGGCATACATATATATACATATATATATACATACATACATACATGCCACTCTGGCGACAAAACACGCACCCGGCAAAGGATGACGCCTGATTGTAATGAAATTCTTATGCAAACATTACCTGGACCCAAATACAAATGATTGAAACTTCAATGTCCAACAAATGAATAAAATGGTTTCACCGGGTGCACCGTGAACCGCGCAACTCAAAGTGATATGAAGGGCAAAAGCGATTCCTCAATCTGACGTCAAATTTCGTTTAATGCGATCGACATTTAGACTACCTTTCAACGACTTAAAAAAATAGCTCGACGTAAGCGATCTGGAGCTCTTTACAACAACTATCAGAATTCGAAAGCGGTTGTATCATTAGATTGAAAAGAGGCAGTTTGGGAAAATCGGAGTGGCCGCCAAGTGGGCGGGTTGAAGGAGGGTGATTAGAAGATACTGGCAAGAATGGGTGGATAATGGTGATGATGTTAGTGGTCCACCCAGATGATAGATGAATGATGATGATGGCGAAGAAGGTCTCACCCAGGCCACAGTGACGGGAGGACAGAGGGATGGCCAGATCAGCTGTCACAATACTCTGACTAATCGTTATCAACAAACTGACGTGCGACCAGCATACACGAGAGTGTCTACCATGAGCATTCAAGGTGACGCCGATAGAGAGCGAAATCTTCTCGCCATAACGACGCTATGCCCCCGCCACTCACGCCCGTACATATTGAATCAGCATTGCAGTGGTGTTTGATTCAATCAGGCTGGAATGATGCTGAATGACGTATAGTGCCGAACGAATCCAGCTTCCCAAATCAAAGTCCTGACGACTATCGAAGACGTGCGCCAAAAGCGGCTGCAAGTGCGTGCTGTAGCGGCGCGGCAAGTGTGTGTATAGCGGCAAGCAAAAAGCGTGCGCGTATGCGTGCGGTAAAGTGCGCGGCGCTGCGCGCGGCGCGTACGCGCGCTGAAATATTAATCATTTCTATTTTGTACATAACTTTCCATCCGCCAATTTTTTGTCTTCAGCAAACAAATCCCTTCTATTTGCGTCATTTTTTTTGTTATAGAGTGTATATGTATATGCATACATATATATATATATATATATGAAACAAAACTGTATGAAAATAAGAGACATTGCTATAAAATAAATCTGTTCCTTTAAAGTTTTGTTGTAGAGTAACCTCGTCATTCAAGTTATAAATATTAAATAAGCTTTAAATCAAAGGAACATGTTTATTCCCACAGATTAACAAATGTTTTAGCAGTGTTATACTATATTTAAATTTAAAAGAAAAAGATATTTCTGGAATAATTCTCAAAACCAACAATCAGAGTCTGTGTTTATTTTGGTTTTGATAAATGTGAAATGAGATATCATGATTTCAAATATTTAACTGAAAGTCCACTGTTAAGCCTTCGAGTATTTGACTCTTTCAGATATGTTATCAGAGGATGTTCTGCATTTTTATTGTGTTATTAGTTTTATATAGAGACTTGATACTACTCTCAAATCAAGGTTTAGAATTGGAGAAAAATATTGCGCGCAGGCGCGGCGCGCTGTGGCGCAGCTGCGGCGCGGCAAGCGGCAAGTGCGCGGCGCGCAAAGGTGCGCGA
>BMAW01049608.1:151603-176283 GCA_019974015.1 Nephila pilipes | reverse complement strand
TGAACTCCAGTTATGAGTAAGTTACACTCTATAACAAACAAAAAAAACGACGCACCAAGAAGGATTTGCCCGATTGTAATGAAATTTCTTATGCAAAGACATTTGGACCTAACATACAAATGATTGAAACTTAATGTCCAATAAATGAATAGCCGGAGCTACTGCGCATCGGAACTGCGCACTCAGCGGATATATATAAAAAGTGATTCTCAATCTGATGGTCAAATTTTCTGTTGCATTGCGATTTAGACTACCTTTCAATTACTTCAAAAATGGCTCGACGAAGGATTCGAGCTCATTACAGTAACTATCAGAATTCGAAAGCGGTTGTATCATTAGATTGAAAGAGGCAGTTTGGGAAAATCGGAGGGTCGTCATATGGGTTGAAGGGATGTGGCGATTAGAAGATACTGGCAAGAATGGGTGGATAATGACAGATGATGTTAGTGGTCCACCTAGATGACAGATGAATGATGATGATGATGGTAGCTGTCCACCCAGGGCCACAGCAGATCGGGAGGACAGAGGGATGGTCAGATCAGCTGTCACAATACCTGATTAATCGTTATCAACAATCAGACGTGCGACCCGCACACGAGTGTCTACCACGAGCATTCACAGGCGCCGATAGAGCGAAATCTTCTCACATAACGATCGCTATGCCCCCTGCCACTCACGCCTGTACATTGTTGAATCAGATTACAGTGGTGTTTGATTCAATCAGGTTGGAATGATGCTGAATGGGGACGTATAGTGTTTAGAAACGAATCCAGCTTCCAACCGTGTCCTGACGACTATAGAAGACGTGTCTTGAGACTCCAATCATGTGTGTCGATCCTGTTTTCACTATTTCACGCCACATAGGTCCTTAACTAGGAATTAGGGTCTGGGCACATTTAGAGCACAGCGGTATGACGACGACACTCCGAGACCTGTTTTGCTGCCGTTCCTTTTGCAGTATCCTGGTCTAATTTTTCAGCAAGATAATGCCAGACTACATACGGTACGTGTTGTTATGAACTGTCTTACAGTTTGTCAAACACTTCCTTCACCCGCCAGATATCTCTTCAATCGAGCATGTCTGGGGTATGATGGGAAGGCGACTGCAATTATCAGGGAATGTTGATCACCTAGCCCGATAATTGGAGCAAACTGGTAGATAAATACCACAACAGACCATCAGGGAGATTTATCACTCTATGCGACGTCGTGTGGTAGTTTAAATCTAGGCTAGATGTGAACCAACACCGTATTCAGCTCGTTACTTTTTAACTACCTAACTCTGAAATAAATTATTCAATTTTTCTGAAATATTAATCATTTCTATTCCGTACATAACTTTCCATCCGCCAATTTTTGTCTTCAGCAAACAACTCCTTCTATTTGCGTCATTTTTTTTTGTTATAGAGTGTGTATATGTATATGTGCATATATATATATATATATATATATGAAACAAAACTGTATGAAAATAAGAGACATTGTTAAGGAAATAAATCTACACCTTTAAAGTTTTGTTGTAGAGTAACCTCGTCATTCAAGTTATAAATATTAAATAAGCTTTAAATCAAAGGAACATGTCATATTCCCACCGATTAACAAATGTTTTTAGCAGTGTTATACTATATTTAAATTTAATAGAAAAAGATATTTCTTGGAATAATTCTCGAAACCAATAATCAGAGTCTGTGTTTATTTTTGGTTTTGATAAATGTGAAATGAGATATCATAGTTTAAATATTTAATCGAAAGTCCACTGTTAAGCCTTCGAGTATTTGACTCTTTCAGATTATGTTATCAGAGGATGTTCTCTGTATTTTTATTATGTTATTAGTTTTATATAGAGACTTGATACTACTCTCTAAATCAAGGTTTAGGAATTGGAGAAAAAATATATTTTTTTGAAAATTTGTTATCATAATATATTTATCTAAATATATTTACCTAAATATTTTCTCTTATATGATAATATTACAATGAAAATATAGACAGTTGTCAATTTAGGTAGTAATCTATAAAAGTAAATATTATACTCGTATTAGGCAAGATATGACACTTTCTGAGTTATAATAATGTGTGTGTGAATGTAATTTTGATAATGATGAAGAAATTAAAAAAAATTCTAGCATATGAAGAAAGTAAGGATGTTTTTTATGGTAATATATGTAAACTAACAAAATTATGTAACAAAATGAAACCTCTGAATTATAAAACTTCTGAAAAAGTGAGATATATAGATGTACCAGGTGTTTCAAAATATTTATCGTACTAATTACTTGTAAACTTTAAATGGAATTATACACTGTTAGAAAGCATTAGTAATTTTGTAGCATATTTTCAGCTTCACTTGCGACCAAAAAATAGAACTTATTTTATATAGACTTCATCAGAAATGGTTTTTTTTATGTATTATTAATACTGAGTAGTTGTATAAAACTTTTAAATGATCAAGGGTGTGGATTTTTTCAATATTTTAATTAACTCATATCTTGCAAATTTATGAAGTTCATTAAAAATGTACTTATTTTTATTTTCGATATATTTCCCAGATATATTTTTATAAAATTTTACGTTGCACTTATTTCAACAGAATATCTCTCTTTTTGCTGTTTGAGGCCAAAAGTATAATTGATCCGAAGAACTGATTCAAAAAATTTTCTTTTTAAAAGAACAGAAATAAGAAAGAGCTTATCTAGAACCAAGAGCATTTTCCATCCTTAAAAGTGAATGAATCTCCAGAAATGCAATAAAATATTGCGAAGAATTTACAGTTGATACAGTTTTTTCGTAAAAGAATATATTATAAGTTAAATATTCCGCGCTCCGGGTGGCGAATCGAAAAGGAAAATCCTTAAAAAACTAATTCGAACAGAGCTCAAGAATACCTTAAAATGTTTCAGTCGAATAATTCCAGCGGAGAATGTATTTTTAACAATTTAATGTTATGGAATTGTGGTTAATGTTTTCTAATAATGTAGATTTACATGAATGGTGAGATTGATAAGCAGATTTCGAATATGAAATACTTTTGATGAATTTTTTTTGGCGTAAGCACATTTTTCACATAGGTATTTATAGCACATGTAGATGAAAGCGAAGAAACTTCTCACTCCTTTTTCGTAAATACGATAGTACCTAAGGAAAAAAAATATGTATTATGAATTTATGAACAACAAATTTATTAAAAGATATTAAATGAACATTTTTTATTCTTAACAAATTAGAAAGGAAGTCATTTTAATAAGTAAGAAATCAAAATATATAAATTGAAGCTAACAAACTATTTAACATACTTAAAAATATCAATTACATGGATTATAAATTAAATTTAATGTATTATTTTTGTACTCAGAATGGAATTCAATACACAATGTACTAACAATACTGATCGTTCGTTATGTGATTTTTCAAGTTGATTTAAAGCAATACCATTTGTTTTATTCATTTATATATCTATGGATCGTTTAGAATGAAAGAAGATTATTTTTTTTAAAAAAAAATGAGGTATCACATAGTTTGTGCATGTGATTAATTTAGTGTAAACTTTTTATTTATAACTAATCAAATATCTTTAAAATGGCAATGCGCTATTCATTTTATAATTGCATTGTGATTGATTTTCGACCTGTGGAAAACCAATTTTTATTAGACATAGGCATGGAAAAATACAACTACTCAAAGTCATATCATTATGATATGTGTACTGGGCAAAATTGAAATTTACAATTAACTTTTAAGCGGTTGAGAGTTGTCCTGTCTTTAGAAAATAGCATCGAAGTAAAAGATGATAATTTTTTACTCTACGGGCAATCGTATTTTCCAAACGATGCAGATTTTGCAATAATAGAGATTGCATTGTGAAAAATATTTCTTCCACACCACAGGATTATTATGATGCTATAAAAGAAGTTTGAAAAAATGTGTATTTATTTTATATAAAAGGAAAGAAGAGAATTTCATCTCAACAAAAAAATCTGCAAAACGCAGATTAAAAAAAAAGTATAAGAAATACTCTTACGGAAAATGATTAAATGAGATTGAAATATGTTGGATGAGGGTTTTCAAAAGTGTACCGTATACTATTTTATAATAATCATTAATGGAGGACACATAATTTAAGACGTTAAGTTTTTCACTTACATGTTGAAGAAGACTACCAAAATTTAAAAGTTTTGCCCTAGTGCCTTTGTAAGCTTATTACTTACGAAAAATATAATTATATATTGCAGTTATTATACCTTATATACTTCTTTCAATCATGAATATTTCCTAATGATGCCACATGAAGAGCATAAGCAATATCTTATGTTAAATTTAATAATATGTAAATAAAATTTATATTTAAAAAAATACGACTTCTTTTTTATTTCTTGTTATTATTTATTAACAAAATTGGATTAATACGAAACATATTTTAAATGAAATTTAATTTTTCGGAATTTAAATTAATTTATTTTTACAATTGACTAATTATGAAAATGGTGTAAGCCAATTTAGAGCTCCTAAATATATATTATTTTAGTTATGTTCACCCAAAATGTTTTTATAAAATCAAGTTATATATTGAAACATTTATATTTTGGAATGAATAATATGCTAATCTTTAAATTCTTCAAAACAACAAAAAATGCACTTGCAACCCTTTCAAAGAATTTAAATTTTTATTCAAAATGAAAAAAAAAAAAAAAAAAAAAAAAAGAATAGTTCACATAACAGCAAAAATAAACTACATTAAATTATGTCAACGTCCTTTTCATTCATTAAAATTAGAGACAGAAATATTAGAAAGCAAACTGTTACGCATTTGATTCATTGGTCCGAAGGAGACCACGCTCACCTAACAGAGGCTTAGAGCTACAAGTCGATCTCTCAGGATGACAACCACTGCATAATTTATCGAAAATCAAATATGCATTGTACATAAATAATTTAACATAAGGAATATGAAGATTATACAATAAAATTCTACATAAATTGCCTAAAGAACTAACATTGATGAAATTTTGAACAAAGTAAGCAAACAAAACAAGAAACTATTTATCATGTCAATCGCTCCAAAGATAGACAACTCTTTATTAGGCACGTTTGGGCATAAATCCAAAATGATAAATGTTTTATAAACAAAGAAATCCTTATTAACCGCACAAATATATGAAAATTAGAATATATATTTAAAGGACCATATGAGCGTATTTATTAATAGAGAAAAAAGTGAAAAACTGATTAACAAAAGAACAAAGCTCAACCAAAAAAACAGAAAGAAGATATCGAAAATAAGAATGAAAAATGACCTAAAATCAAGTCATTGGAAGGGGAGGGGGGGGGGGGTGGAATATGTGATATTAATTGTTTTATTAATAATTAACTTTGAGCTTAGAAGCAACTTAGAACGTAGAATGATTAGCTCCAAACTTGCACACCACGCCAATGGAAAATACAGGAATTTCTACATACTTAAAGAGCATCAACACCGTTACACGGCGGGTCTTTTGTAGAATCAGAGCTCGACACTAAAAACACTGGCCTTAAGTTCGCGACTATTACCACTCAGCTGCAGTAGCTGCATATATATTAATTTAATCAAATAATAGTATCAAATAAAGATCTTGCAAAACATCTTACAAAAGTAATTTCGCATTAATAATATCAATTATTACAAAAGAGCCAATGCTGCGAGCAAGATCAAAACAAAACACCAAATACTTACTTCCAATCTTCATTTTTTCCATTTCAAAAGCATGGTCTCTGCTGCTAGAGCAGTGTTAGTTCTCGTAAATTCAGTCCACTCGTCCGAGTGAAATACGTCGTCGTCGTGTGTAAGCGTATAATGCTGGACAGCCTCCTTCAAGTCACTGTCCATGTGCCTATCAGCAAGAGTCAATATCTCACACACTTTGGTAGGACAAAGGTTACTTTTCAAGAAGAAAGAACACTTGTCCTTCAAGGACAAAATTTCGTATTTGTCAGCTGCGGAATACAGGTTCATTGCACTTTCCCACTGTAGGTCTTTTAAACTGTCTGTATACATATACAGCAACATTCGGCGCATAATGTTATCTTCCAGGTCAGGAACATCGACGCTCTCTTGTGTCTTCTCCTTCATGTTGGATGTGAACATTGCTTGAAAAACCGGGGATCTGGAACAGAGGATAACTTTATGAGCATGAAATGTTTCTGTTGTCGTATTGAGCCTTGTGTCGAAAAGAATGCCCTTGGAATAAAAAGATGCGAGATCTTTCTTCAAACTAACTGCAGTCTCTAACTCATCTTTCTTAAAACTTTCTCCTTGTTTGTTTATTAAAATGACATTCAAGACTCTAGGATAAGAAATCCCAATATCGATTCTATCAATTTTTTTGAAATCAGTCCTAAGTGGAAAGCCATATTCACAGCGCATATAGAGAAAATTATTTGTCAAGTATAAATAATGGTTCTCCATGAAAAACGTTTTGATGAAAAGCAATGAATAATACGAGCAACTTCTAAAATCATTGAATAAAAACTCTTTTTGATCGCAGTATAATTCAATTCCCGTTGTGTCTAAAATAAATAACTGGAAGATAAGACTTTCTTTTTCACCAGAGGATAATATCTTTTTCAGCCAGCTATTCACCAAGAAGATTAAAGATATTAGGGTCTCATCCCAATCTGGTCCAATGGGAAAAGTAATTTTGCGACCAAAGTCATTAGTGCTGAAATTTCCAATGTCCCAATAAAAATTCCTTTTCTCAACATTCAGCGTAGTTCTTGCGTGAAACGTTATGGGTCTTAAAGGTTTTCCATCGGTTCTCCACAACCTGCAGCGGGCCCTCAAAACATCTTGCGGTAGGAAATAATTTCTTTTGGTGCTTAGCAACTCTTCCCGTTTTGCAAATTTCTCAAAGCCCCAGTAAGTGCCGTTTGTATAAGTGTCTCTCTCTCTTTCCTTCGTCAGTAGAACCGATCCATCCTCTGCGAGGAATGCAAGTTCGCACTTAACTGTAATGCACTTCGGTCCATCTTCGGATGTTCTTCCAAGGAAGTAATCAATGTAATTACCTTCCGTGGATCCTTTTGGATACAACAGGAGTGTCCATTGCGTATTTTCCATCGAGTTTACAACGAAATCAGGACTGTAAATGCCTTCTCTTCTTTTATGCCAACAGTAGCTGTAATTATCTATATTCCAATAGAACGTAACACATCCGTCCTTTTCAGCAACAGCTTCACTATCCATAACGGAAAAATGAGTCCTAACGTGAACGTCAGCCTAGTGTAACACTATTCGAAAGAAGAAATGGGGCTTATCTCTTTGGAGTCATGATTCAAATGCCACTATTAGGGGAAACTACCGTTTATTGATAATGCGTGTCGGCTATTATTTTCAGTAAAAATGAGACGACTTGAACCTTGTGCATGTGCGTTGGAAGATTAAAGTGGATTTTCTTGTGCGCTCAGCGCGATGATAAGATAAGGCTTTATTCCTATTATATTTGCCGAGTTTGAGTATATTGTTCTGAGTGTCAGTGCTTTGCTTGAGAGGGAGTGAGTAGATTAAAACTATTACATGGCTGCTTAATGCATAATCCGATTTATGGTGGCTGAATCTTAGGAAATTTTTTAACTTTAACAGTTTCTTTTGCATTGAAGGCTGAAACGAAATCGGTTGATGTTTTGTTTATTTTATCTACCTTACAGATTGTAAGAACTTATTCATTCAATCGAAAAAATAACCGCAATGAACTGTATACTCAAATTTTACTGAGTATTTTCCAACTCGGACCAAGAATAGGTGCTAATATGATCACAGATCAATGTAGGCGTACAGAAGTTGCTAATGTTTGCCTACATTTTTTTCACTTAATTGCAGTTGCGCAACTCCTTACAGAGTTTCCCATATTCTAACTGTTTCAATAGTTCTAATTTTAGTTTTCCTATTACCAATGTTAACCGTGAGAAATAGAAAATATAATCTGTGCCTTTATTTGTGATTTTAGGTCAGTTCACGCATGTAATTTTAATCGTTCAAATATTTAATTGTGAGTGAAAAAGTAATAGGTTAAAGGAGGATACGTCTTCCATTTTCTCGATACTTGTCCGAAAAAAAAATCATAAAAATGACAGAGATCATGTATTGAATAAATTATTATGCACCTTTCGATGACCGAGTCTGTGTTAATAGCTGTATATTGGCGTGCGTGAATTCTCAATTAAATAGTTGTTACGTGAATGGACAGCAGTATTTTTAAAGCCATTCTCTAATAAATTTATTATTTTGTTATTCTGAGAGAACTCCACGTGATAATAAGTCAGGGGTCAACTCGGTCAGGGGATATAGTGGTTGTTTCAACTTCAATAGTTCATTTATATATTATTTAATTTATTTTGCATTATGATGATCACTGTGGAATTTAATTGTTTGGGAAATTTCGTTTTTGAGAGACTTAGCTATACCTGAATCAAAGCTGTATAGTTTATCCATAATTAATAAAAAATATAGAAAGATTAATTCTTAATAGTATCGCCAATTAAAAAAAGATAAAACTAAGGAATTGAGTGTTATGAAAATATAAATATGACAATAACATGTTAGGTTCTATTGTTAGAATAAAAATGATTTGCTGTATTGACTTCATTGTATTTCTACAGATTCTTTAATGCGTTTTCGGAACTTTACAAGAATGCAGAAACAACATGGAACGTCACTGATTAATTCCTTCTTCTTCTATTATACATGGATAGTACAGTTCATAGAAAATCACACAATGAAAATAAAAAGTTAGTTTTTTCGGTTGTATGAAAATCGGAAATGGAATCCCTAGCCGATTCTATTTGTGGCTAAAGTCCTTATATGTGCCTGATGAAACAATTATTATAATAACTTAGAATTCATTATGTCAAACAATTGGATTTGACTATAAATCTTTATTCCATTTTTAGTGCTAAATCTTCGATCCTTTGTGAATCTTTTCTGTGGTCAAATGTAATCTGTCCTTAGTAAGTTCTCAAGTTCGTTACTCAGCTCATATACAATAGACGTCTTACGTTGATGGCTACAGACCACAATCTGTAACACTACCTAAACTAACTATTGAACTTAAATGTTTCAATGCTTATATATGCATTTCCTCAATTCTATTAATTATACTTCAGTAATTCTAATCTAATCTACATGAGTTAAATTTCATTTATTGGGAGATATTTTCAATTCAACCAAATTCCTCAGAAACTTTTAAAGTGTTGGTTGAAGGGGTCAATGAGATAAAATTTAAGTTATAAACAGAGAGAGATAATGAACAGGAAGAATATGAATACATTTCAAATACAATAATTAATTAAATTTTTCTAAACAATTTCATAAAGTCTCTATAATTACAAAACAAATATATTTGTACTTTGTGTGTGTGGTTTCAGGTACAATAATTTATAAACATTTTGTATGAATTCATTGAAAACTATTATTTTTTTTTGAAAAAGATGAACGGCGTATTTTGTTGAATGCTGACGAATGGCTGAAATTTCTATGACAACAATTATTGGCACGTGTACTCCTCACAACTAAACAATTTAGTCGCGCAGAAATCGCGGAGCTTGGACATCTCGACTTAACGATTCAGTTGTTGAACAATCGTTTCTATGTTTTAGCCGTTACTTTTGTTGATTTTCCATTTGCAGATGACCTAATTTATTTAACAGTTAAAATAAATTCAGTAACTCTAACTCAAATATTTCATAATCAAGGGCATAAAAGAGGCTTAGCTGAAAAGCGTTGAAATATGACTGGATAACAACTATGACAACTTATATTTAATATTAAATCCTATACAAAGCAGAGATAATTTATAAGTATGAGAAATTTCTCTTTAAATTAGGAAAAATGAAGTTATTAATTTTATTAATTTGTGTGATTACTAGAGATTTATATATTTCATATGGTTAGAGGTTTTTTTTGGGAAGGAGACCATAGAGAATTTTAACAGTAATAAAAAAAAATATTTTACATGAAAGAGAAAAAAAGTATTTACTATAAAAATATATATTTAATCTGATTTTTTTTTGCTTTCATCAAAAACTCAGACCAAAAAATTTAATTTTTTCTGGTTAGTATAATATGTGATTCGAAACGTCTTACACTTAATATATATTGCTACAAAAATTTCTTAGTGAATGGAAGTCTAATCAACTCCGACTAAGAGGAAAAGGACAAATGCTACATTATTCGCAAATCTTCAGATAACACATAGGCAGCAGAATTTGAACAGTCACAACATAAATAGATGACACAGTACTTGTACGGATTAGTGCCACAAGTACAAGAACAAAAACAGTACTTTCAATGACAGTCACACATACACACACACAGTTGTATACGCAATGTTCAGCTCACCTGCTCACTAGTTCGTACTAAGGACAAATCTTCCCAGTAATATTCTGCACTTCCAAAATAGACACCGGCACCTCCGCAAATTCTCTCGGCCACGAAACCGTCAGTTCCTCGGCAGATCCATTCGTCCAAATACCGATTGCTTTCCAATCGATTTTCAATGCAGACTATGAGATAAACTGATTGACTGCCATTGGCTCTCAGAGTATTTATACTCGTTCCGTCCAGGAATGACGTTACATGGAAAATTCACGAAATGTCCGTAATAATTTTCATTCCATTTGATAATTCGCCAAGAATCCAGCTCTTTTTGGAGACTTCTATTTTTCAAAGCCGCTAGGATTCTCTCCAAGTTGCCAAATCCATCTCCAAATGTAAGAAATCATTGCTAAAAAACTTTCCTTGAATGACTGATGACATTTCTGTAAATGTGTATTTTTCTTCGGAAAAGAACCGTTGCAGGGAAACATAACTCGGGGTCGTTTCAAAATTTATATAATAATGTAGTAAAAATTGTGGTCTAGGTAACGAGGTGTGTGGTCGAGAGTTGATGGAGACGATGTTACAGTAGAACCGAGTGTTGGCAATTTCCATACACCTTAAAAGATAACGTGTAACGGGGTTGATATATGTTACAACTTTTGGCCTCTATAACCTCTCGTTGGTATCGAGTGGAAATCGCCAAATCGCGTCTCGTGCTTGTATATATACAAATAAGCAACTACTGAACATTAATGCTAATTTAGCGAAATGAGTACACCCTTTATCGTTTAGTTGGTGCTATAAAATTTAATATTCCGCAGAAAGCACGTTATAATTAGTGATCGTGAAGTGGTACAACAATTGAGAGAGAGAGAGTTGTATCAATCATGTGTTAGATTATTGAGCAAAGTCACGAGTCATGGTTTCGGATGACCAATGATTTATTATCTAGGAATTAGATATTGATAGACATTTAATTCATGTGTTAAAATTCACATACAGTTACTAGAATGGAGAAGAGGTTACTATTTCATACTTACCATAGAGGAGCCATAATGGCTGGTCTATCTGCGAAATGATTCGGCTATGTTTCCTGGAAGTTGTACTGCTGGATTCCGAAAGAATGATTATCTCGCTGGCTCGAACAACACTCTCTTTTATAGGAACCAAGCCAAATACGCACCAAATCCGTGAAAAGTAAACCATACAGATCCATAAATGACCAACACTTAATCTCTGTACTCGAAGAAGCTCTGAATTGCTATTTCAATGCCAGATCACTTTGTTACAACATTTGCATTTGTAACCCGATTTTCACAATTCTCATTGTAACTGAAAGCTACATTTATCCTCTTTTTAACTCATAATAAGGATAAATGTAGCTCCCCATACCGATATATTCCCCATTACTTTCCAAACACCTGTGCTAACGAGTGACTAGTCAGACGCAAACATTGCATCTGTGTCGAGACTGAATGTTTTCACGTTGGGATAATGAGAAAGTTTAGGGAGTGGGTTGCTTGTTAAGATGTTGTCCTTACCATTTGACCGTGGCTCCTAATACGAGTTCCGTCTAAATTATCCCTCGTGTTGCTTCTAAATGTGACGTTAGTGAACAACCAATAAAATTATCACGTTATTTTACTTTTGTTATCACCTGAATGCAACGAATTCGTATCGATTAAATCATAATATCCTGGGATCGGATATTGTCTGAATAAATGACATCACTTGCGGATCCATTCTGCACTATTATTATAGCAAACAAATGGGTGGTTCTCTAAGAAGCTATTGGGAAAATTTGTCATCTAACATATCTAATGTAACAAAGGGAATCTAATCGAAACTTTCTAAAAACTCTTAATTTCCATGTATTGTTAAACTATACCTCAATTCTAGTGACGATCGATATAAATCTACAATTCTCTGCTTTCGTTCATTTCGAAACCCATATAAATTCTTGAAATTTCAAGACTCAGATTCTTTTCTCGAAAGCAGATGTCAAGGTTTGACAGTTGTTAAAAAAACGAATCATATGAATTCAGTAATAAAAAGAAGATAGTGCTTTAACTGAAATGGGATTTTGTCTTATAAATATCCCAATTTCAGAGACACTAGCTAAACAACTTAACATTAGTGAAGAATGTTTCCATACACTCTCTTTTCATTATTCTGTGGCGACTTGTGACGGATCATCATTTATGCTTGTCAACACTCTACCATTTTGGTAACGAGCCAGCCATTCTAACAAAGCACGCTAGTAGAAGTTGACTAAAGCTGAAATGAAACTGCTACGGCTATTTAAACAGGAAAGCAGGTAGAGAGAGGGATGAATCGACCAGGAAGTCACTTGGTTCTCTCCTCCCTTTCTGACTTTCTTCCTCTAGTATTAGCTGTTAACATAAGCTGTCAACTTGGACAGCTTATGCATTCTTTCACTGAAATTTCTTTTAAATGTTTTGAATAAAATTGTTAATGTTGGTCACGTGTGTTCAGTCTTGTGCGAAGTTTAATCATCTTCTGAACTGGAGTTGGCCCACCATCATCACTAATCCCATGATTCGTTCTCGTTCGTTATTTGTTTAATTTGTTCTATCACTAATAAATGTCACTAAGAATAAGAGTTAAGTTAAACATCTCATAAATAAAAGAATCCTACTTTTGCTGAACATTTATTAAACTGAGTAATATTCTCTACATCTACTTTGCCTTTTGGAGTAGATATAGAGAAGGTTGCCTTTTGGAGCAACCTTCACGTGCAATCAGCAAAAGAATATTAAAAGATGTTACTTAACTGACCACTATTACAGGTGGGGCCGAGATAGGATCGAATCAATCTCACAATAGTACAATCTTCTGTACAATATATTACCATCCTTCCTTCAGTCTGCTATCAGTCTCCTATCTTTCAGTCTTATTTAAACCTCCCTCCTTATCTTTCTTATTGTAACTTTAGCTTGCATAACTTTTAATTTCAGTTGTAATATTTAACAAAACTCTTATAAAAATATTCATAAGGATAATTGAAGAAAAGTAAGCTTCATTTCGCATTACAACGCCATTTCTAAAATTTTTTTTAAGGTTTTAGAGGATAGAGTATCTTTTGAAGTGAATGGAATTGGAAGTGATGATTCGTCTGTAAGAGGTGTCAAATTTGTAGTTTATTGCTAATTAAAAATCTCCTAGTCAAATCTTTACTTTTCGAAAAGAATAAGACGAAAAAGGGACGTAAGTTTTTCCTGAGGTGTTTATTAATATTTAATTAAATTATATGGCTTTGAAACTCATTCATCAGTTATTTTGAACGAAATATGTTATAGTTTATCATAATAAGGAAGAATCAAAACGTCTGATTTTCGCTAATGTTGCCAGAAAACTAAATCGAGAGTGTTAATGTGTTTTAAACATGATTATTTTTTAGTTTCTCAAGCAAATAATTAGGTATAGTACACATTTGCACTAAGCAAATAGTTTGGTGAATGTTCAAATAGTGTGTAAGCATATTTGTGCACAAGCACATTTGTACATTAATCTCTTAACTATATTATATAAATTGTTAAAAGAAAATATTTTTATGTTTATTATGCAGTTAAATACGCCTATACGTTGAAATTATCAATACTCCTTTTAGATGTACTGATTAAGAATATTCTGTGTCTCTACATTTTTAGAACATAAGATGCCACCCCCTTCCTCTAAGTTTGTTAGACGAATTTTAGCCAAGAGAATATTTTAATACAACTTTAGTTATATTATTTCATCTCTGCATAACCATTCTTTCTGTTAGTGAATCGAAATTTTTTCAATTACTTTTCTTTCATATTGTTTTGCATAATTTAACACCTTTAATATCTCTTATCTTTAATATTTAGCAACTTTAATATCCATTAGATGAAAGTCATTTTTGTTTTAAAAGGCTATTTTTGAATTTTATAGTCAAAATTGATCGAATTATGAAGATATATATAATACGGATTTAATCACACATTAGTTGCTTACTTACTCTCAAGTTAAATCATGTTTATAGACTAATATCTATTTAAGCTTAAACATTACGAATAAAATTAGTGAGGTCTCTATATGGTTCGAGAAAACTTGAATATCAAAATGTGTTTTCTGTGCATGATCACGCGCATGCTATTCTCAGTTTGGGATTACACAGCATACCTTGTACTTTCACTGAGATGCTGTACTATTTTTATTAATATGTTTCGCTAGAAATGGAACACTTTTCTAATATCTTCCACACATTATAAGCATTTTTGTTTTAAAAATCCTTTCGGACCATGCGATGCATTTCAGTCTCGAGTCAATTTTTTTTGCTATGGACCGAAAATCACGGTATTTCTTATAAACTATTTTATACATATGATGTAACACAAGAACGACACAACGATTGGCTAAAGCAACAAAGAACTTACATTTTTCAACTTCTCTTTAATTTTAAATTGATCTATCTCGCAATTTGCTTTCAACTGAAAGACCTATGAAACTTTGGTTCACATAGCATCTAAATACAATCGATAAACTTCAAAATTTAAAACAAAAAGTCCATAAAAGACCGTATAAGTAAAGAACTGAATAAATGTTAGATAAAATGTTCTTCATATGTTTTTATAAACCGATTAAAGCGATTACTTATAATTTTGTAATTCTCCTAATCACTTTATCTTGCACTGCATTTCTAAGAATTTTATAAGAAGGATGAAGATTTATTCTGTTGCTGCTTCAAAGTGATCTTTATTAAAATCTTGCTTAAGTTATTGCTCTTTTGGCAATATTTCTGTGTAATTTAATTATTCTTCGAATAATAATAAATGTTTTTCGTAGCAATCAATAACTTCTAATATTATAAATATGAAGCAACTCTTAGATATTGTTGATATAGTTATAGTAGTTAGTGAATGGATAACTGTCTAATAAATAATCAGATAACTAATCGCCGTAGGATTATAACCTTTTAAAGCAACAAAATAAGTTATTTATTCTTAGATAAAATGCATTCATTCGTTGATTTATGATAAAAACATGCACAATATAGATATACACGCAATACATATACACCATACATGAAGTGAAGAATTCCTTTTGTTCCGCAAAAGGAAATGTCCTCGTGACTTAAGAAATTGAGCACTACAAAAAAGAAAGTACTAGTTTACTCCGGATCAACAGATTAGTGGTTCGAATCTTCCGTCACTCATAGCCAACTGACCTCCTCTTTGCTACACGATAAAGAGATATTAGCCCAAAGCTTCAGCACACAATTTAGCTCATTACCCGTCACATAACCAGAATCTCTCAGCAAACGCTTTTTATGTTCCAGTATTTTCACGTATTGCGAAACATTCTCCTTCATATTCCTAATATTTGATAAGAGTAAATATTTCCTAGTATTTCATATTCTAAATTTAATATCTTTATTTTACTCTAAGTTAGCTTTAATTACTCAAATCTTATGACGCAAATATTTGACATTAATATTCTCATTTAAGCAACCATTGCTAAAAATTTGGCAGCTTATAACCCGTTCGCTCACAACGTATCACAGGCGATACGCTCGTATTTTCTCTCCTGTGCCCAGCGTATCACGGGCGATACGCTCCTTGAGTGTCTTTTACGGCCCAGCGTATCAATAGAGATACGCTCGATGAGACATTTTATTTGATTTTGTTAATGTACTATATGGCCTTACAATACCGCGAAATCTTTATAGATAGGTTATTTGGACTTTGTTGATATGGGCTTGGATTTCACTTCTGGATACCAGGAGGGGGAGAGTAATTGTTAAAAGCACGTGCTGTGGTGCGGCTCTTTAAATGTAATGACATGATTTAAAGGGTGTATTTGCTTTCGGTTTGCTTTTTTTCTTTCTTGCCTGCTTCTTAGAAGTTCGAAGGAGAATTTATGACCCTTTATGGGGGTTAGGGCTTTTGGTAGCAGATTTTCTCAGCTGTTCGTTTCATTGGGTCGTTTTTATTTCTAGTGACAGTCATGACGAAAAGAAAGTATATATCTGATACTGAGATTTTCGAAAAAATGAATGAATTTGACAGTAATGTTAGCGAAAATAATTCAAATCTGTACATGGACATTAAAGTAAAAAAAAAAGGATTAAGATGTGCCCTTTGCTCAAAATCGTGAGAATATGTGTAAGACATGTGACGTTGTACTATGCATTGATTTTGTTTTTTATAAGTATACCATACAGCAAAATAAGATTTATCTTTTATATCTATATATTCAGTATAATGGTACATCATTACACCATGAAATTTATGTAACATATGTAAATATATTTTGTATTTTCTTAAAAGTATAATTTTTTATGTAATTTTATGTATAAAACATTCAATTTTCGATTGAATCTTTTTTTTCTTCTTTTGTATATATTAAGTTTAATGCATTTCAAATAATATATGTAAATAGCAAAATATTTTAATGAATAGCCGATTTTAGAAGAATTTTTTTCACGAATTAGGCTTAGTATCTAAAATCGTCTGGGCAAAGCTTAACACTCTGCGGTAAGAAGCCGCCGGCCCAGAGAAGCACTTCTTTTTTCTCCATCCGGTAGCGAAAGGGTTAATAGTGTAGAAACACCATTTTGAAAATAAACAATAAAAGAAGAATGTCTCTTCTTTTTCCTTGTTGGGATAATTATTTGTTAACCAGCAGATAGAGGATTTGAATCATCCTTCACTCAAGGTGAACCAACCTTCTCTTCGCCATAGATTATGAACAATATTCTCCAAAATGTGGCTGGACAGAAACATCCACCGATGAGTAGATGACGAAATTGAACAGTAGAGGGAAGCATAATTTAAAACTTCTGGTCTCATGTACTCCAGACATGAATGTACTTGTCTCCATGAGTTTAACTGATACCCTTTACATAAGTCACGATAAGTGAAGTACATGTTACTGTGCACGTGTCTAATAGACTCTCCATATCAACTAGAAACAGCCGAGGACGTCTTTAAAAACTCTCGAAACGGCACTCAATATTGTTACGAACTTACAATGACGCTTCTTTGAAATATCACGATAATAGTTAGAAAAAGATATTTACGGAGGTTTTGTTGGATAACAGAGAAAGGTTAAGAAATTTAACCAGATCTTAACAACGAACTTGGATACTATTTAAGATTAATGCTATCCGACAAATATGACACTAGTTGTGTGTTCACTTCACGACTAGCATCTATGAAATAATATGCGACCAGGCTTAATACTTCTTCTGGAATGCTCGGAAAGGCCAAATATATCAATCGCTGTACATGTGTCAAAAAGTCTTCCTCGTTTAACCCTGGCTTTTAACGACGTGCCTTCATCAAGGGTTTTTTCCCCTCTGAATTGGCATTGATAAGATTTTTCACATGTTAACAGATCATTTAACTTATTCGATAGAACTGACTAAAAGACCTTTACTGCTGGAACGCGGAGAAGCGACGATTCGTTTGTCCTTAGATGAATCGCTTCATTTAATACGTCAAATTGAGTTTTAAATACATTCTATGGTCTATACCCATGGAAAGTTAACAACTTGACGAGGCGGCGATAAACTCCTTTTTTTTACATTGGGAAAATGAGTATTTGAACAAACTTTCAACCCTTACTTTTTCAGAATTACCTAGAATTGTTTTCAAATTCAGTTTTTAACTTATACATTTTATCCTAAATATTATCTTGTATTTTCTTAAAAGAAAAATTCCAATTCAGCTTTGAATTATGCTCGTATGGTTTTAATTTGTTCTTGGTAAAGCTGAAAAGGTTATCTTCTCTTTCGAAGTTCTATTTTTGTTTCACCTTGTCTGGCTTTCGTTTCCGATTTCAATTCTTTGCATTTTTAATCTAGTATAACAAAGCTTGAAATTGGTCCTTCACGGCTTTCTCTTGAAAAGGAGTCACTGGCATTTACTCTGGGATCTCACTTCTGACACCAAATTTCGTCTTTTACTTACAAAATATTGGTACAAGTGCTGCTGAAGGAGCTTTGGATTAAAAAAATTTATTTATGACAAGTTATTTACTCTAAACAGTTACCGATTCAAATATGTGAATAAATACACAAATGTACTCAATAACAATAGTGCATGGTGATCGCAGATTCCACTACATTTCCCACCGCTAGATAGCTCAACTAACTCTGAAACTGACTTTAAAGCAGCTGTCTGCTATTGATAGTCCAGCAAGGACGCCGGACTGATAGATTGAGCATTTGAATTCCTCCTGTAAATCAAGTTCAACTGACCTTTTCTCCTCAGAAGGATAAAAAAAAGTATCCTCCAAAATGTTTCAGGGTAAAAACATGTCGCTGAAGCTCTCTTCAATTAAGGTTAATCACTCGTAACATAACCAGCAACACTCAGTAAAACAAATCAAAGTTCTCTAGGTTTCCTTATTTTCACATATCGAGAATAACTTTCCTTCATTCTGGAAACGTTTGATAGGAATAAATAATTCCTAATATTTCTTAAAGCTATATGTGTTAATCTAATACCTTTTTTTTTTTACTCTAAGATTGCTTTAACTGCTCAAATTTTATGAAGCTATTATTCGACTGAAATATCCTCATGAAAGCAAATATTATCAAGGATTTGGGCCGTTGTTAAAGTAAAAAAACATGTTGAAAGTAGGTAATAAAAGAATGTTTTCCATATTAAAACTATTTTGAATCTCACTGTTGGAAAACCACTTGTTTAGGGGTTTAATGTAGTGTTGATCAATTAAATCCTTACAAGGAAGTGTTTGTTTTAATTTATTGATACTAGAAATATCCGTGGATATTGTGAAGTGTTTAATCCTTCAAGGCTTTATGGGTAATCAAAGCTTTTGGGGTAATTATTGATTGGATAAAAACTGATAAAAGGTAAAGCAGATATTTGCCACACCATATTGTAAACCTGTATAATAACTGCAACGCCAAAGTAATATGAATTTTGTATTTCCAATTGGGCTTGAATTCGTAGAAGTAACATTTGAAATTATTGGATAAATAGAAAACGTTGGAATATGGAATTTTAAAATTGCAAGCAATTTTGACACTCCCGCTTTTTTTTTAAAATGAGTTTAACAATGTCTTCTGATATAGGATTATCAAAACCTTTCTCTCTTAAGTTTTTAACATTTATTTTAAATTTTACAATTCCATGACATCATGTTTGTTTACTGTATCTTTCATTGCATTATAAATGCTGTATTAACATATTATTGATTGATTCTTGAAAATCTATCTAATATGCTAGAGTCTTTAGAGTAGGTAGAATAGAGTGTGAGAGAGAATTATTGTACACTGTTTTGCTTTATTTTGTTTGTCTCTGCTTTTACTTAGATAAAAATCTTTAAGGAACCTATGTGCTAATTGATACCAAAACAAAATGATTATGATGAAAAAGTATTACATGTCAACAGGATAATATCTTTATTTTGAAAAAGAAATTAAAGATATCTGCAACAATTTTAAATGCTGGTGTTTTTATTGATCGAAGTATTTATTAACATTATTACTGAAATATGATTTACTAGTTACTGAAGTATATATAAAAGAACAAATATTGCAATAAAACTGATTCACTTGTCTTTAGTGAAGAGTTTTTAATTCGTAGAGGATTATGTGTTAATTTGAATTTACAATGTTGTTTCTGTGGACCAGCTACTTGCTCAATGACATACTTAACTGTATAATGCGTCAAAGGTATTTGATGATATGAACATTAAATTGCCTATAGCATGCGCTGTACAGACAAGAATAGCAGCGCTACAAATGTATTTCGTGCGATTATAAATTTACCATGCTCACATGTAAAATTTGAACGTTACAATAATGTACTTTTGCTTCGCTTTACAAAAGTGAGTAATTTATCGATAAGAAAAATGTAGAAGTAAGTGAAGATAGTAACAATAGTTACAGAGATATCACATTCGCTTTTGATGGTAGCTAACAGACGCTGAGTCACACATTCCTGAAGGGAGTCTTATCTACAACATCTGTAGAGATTCGCAAAGTTTTAAATTTTGAATGCACTGAAAGTATTGTTTTTAAATGCAAAAATCGGAGCAATAAGTTTTATATACTGGAGAAAAAGTTTGAAGGTTTCAATTATGGAATGGTGACATTTTAAGAAATATGTCAGTGTTCTGAAATATTGCGTTGTCAAATGTGTGAATTACCTGAATTTCAAATAATACAACTCTGTATCAGAAACAAAAAACTGGAAGTTAAATCAGTTCTATTATAGTTACATATTGGATTATGTAAAAAAGCATTTTGTAACTTACAGAATATATACTTATTTGAGTTTTCTCAAAATGTGTTTTTACAAAAATGTAAATAAACATACTAGAAGATACAAGAATAAAACATTTTTTTTTGTATAAAATATGCTCTGAATTCTCAATGACACGTGATTGGATAGCCTATAAAAAAGGCTTTTAAATAAACTTCAATTTAAATCTTCCAAAAAATAACTAATAAAAAGATGTAGAGAACTCCAATAAATTTTAATATTGTGACAGATTGCATTAAAAAATGTTATGTTGCACATTCTAGAGAAAAATATCTTTATTCTTGTTTTTCTTAAAATGTGTTTTTATGGAGGTATGCTAAGATTCATGAACACTTTTTCTCCGAATGTATAAATGCATTGTATATATTATAAAATACAAAAATATCTAATAAAAATAATACAAGATACAAGTATAAAATATGGTATTTTGTATGGCAGATGATTTGAGTTGTCGATGACACGTGTTTGCAAAGCATTGATAATAATTCAGAACATTTCAAAATAAGCTAGAATTTGAAACCGTAAAACATTGACTCATAAAAAGATGCAGAGCTGTCCTATTAACTATAATATATAGCTGGAATGCTTTAAAAATGTTTCATTGCAAATTATATTGAAAATATCTTTATTTTTGTTTTAAAAAAATATGTGTTACTTTAGGTGTTTCTGGTTCTTTTTACTTAAACTCAACTTTATCCATAAAGCAAATATTGTTTACATTAAGAAACGACTCACTTTTAAATACAGTTAACTTAATGTTTTTTTTTTTAATAAATACTTACAAATTTGAAGTATGCGTGGCAAAATAATTGTTTAAAAGTGATGGAAAATTTGAATCCTAAAATCTTATTTTTTTAAAAAATTTATTACATTAAATTTTGGAAATTTTCATTAAATTCAGTTTGTAGTTAATGTTTTTAAATTCATTCAAATTTTAAAGGTTATACATACAGTGTATTTTATGCAAGATGTACTTAATGGTAAGTTTACGATTTACAAATGCACATACAGTAATTGATTATTAATTTCTCGTACATATTTACATATATGTTACAAATGGGATTTCTTTACATTAACAGACACATGAATATACAGTTATCCCAATATTAAAATATGACCTTAATAATTTTTAATTTTAAAAAGTGTGTATCTTTTAATTATAGCATAAAATCTTCTCATTGTACCTTGTCAAAGGCATCTAATTTGCCTTACATTGCTTTTATTCATATGCGTATGTTTCTTTACAAAGAAGTTTTTAAATGTTTTTTGGCATAAAATAAATAATGTTCTTAAGAAAATACAGACAATTGTAAAATTCTATTTATTGTTTTTAATTATAAATTTAAGCAAGTTCAATTTGTATCCTATTTTAGCACATGCCTTAGCATTAAAAACAGAATAATTCCAATAAGCGCGTTGGTAGATTAAATTGATAACACTTATAATAAGGCAACCCTACGAGATATTAGTTTAAGAATAATACATCAATAATGTTGTAACATCCAATCAACGAGTACATTTTCTTACAAAGGTAGACTTTAAAATATAAAACAATACTTTTATTTGTTATTTATCATTGAATATTTGTGTTTTCATTCCAAAACTCATTATTATTCTTTGGATTAAAAAAGTTATTTATCTGTTTAGTTAACCCTTTTATCTAATTTATAAATAATATTTAATAATGTTAAATATTTTTCAGTTAAATCTGAAATTTATCTGTTGAAATAGTGCTGAAATTTTATTTCTTCATTTTTGGAGAATATTTTTAGTTTAAAATTCAGTTAACGAAAGTTTGTTTTTATCGCCAAAAAATATCTTGACTGTTACTAACGAAATTTATTAATATATTAGCAGTACTCGTATATCTTCAAGTAACATTTAACACTTAAAACCCAAGGGAATAAAACTTAACTACCGTAATTTAAATATTATTTTTGAATGTGTGTTAGAATTTAGAATTTAAAATAGATTTTTTCGAACATTATAAGCTTTAAAGTATTGATAAGAAGTATTTGATTGAAATTTGGAATGGTGTATCTTGGAAAAGCGTAAAGAGGAGAGATCACTAAATACTAGCTTAAAGTTTTAATTTTGTACAAATCCCATTTTTATTATTTACTATATTTGAATTTGTTATTTTGAGATACACTGTTAATCTTATCATTCGCTTAAGACATTAGAATTAGGAATTGAAAAGATTGAGGCCCTCTTTAAGGATTATCGAACTGAAGAAATGGATTATTAGAAGTCTTAAACATGAAAATATTTTTTGTGAAAGAAATTTTAAAAGTAATAAAAGATAATATACAGTTATTGTATACAGGCTCTTAACATTTCTATATTCTGTCATTCTATGTTATTTCAATCTCGGAATTGACAAAGATTTAAATTAAGTAATGTGTTTGTGATATTCGATTGAACAACATTATGGGGATAATTATTTTTAAGACATTTGGACAGAATAAAGTTATAATATAAACACAGGCAGCATTCACCATCAGATGTAGAAAATAATTATCAACATCAAGAATGAAATTTCTATTCCGGAAAATAATCATACCCGGTAAGTCAGTCAACAAGATATCATAAATGCGTTACCCTGACTTATTGAAATTTTGGTTGATTCCGAGGTAGGAAAATAACGCACGATGAACACGAATTCCAGAATGTGAAACAATGTGAATGTGATAGTATACAATTATCAACATTAATTGTATACTATCAACTATTTTACCTATTTTTATTTATATTATTGCGTTTATTTTTAATATTGGTAAAAATTGTATTTTTCGATGTTGTTGCGATGAATATCGAATCCCTGATTAAAATTCACATTATGAAATTCTAAGCGAATTAATAAATTGTTATTGTTTAAAAGCCCTTTACGTTTATTATTCACCAGGATCTTACCCTCCCCCCTTTATTTATATATATATATATATAAAGTTCATAGCTTAACTTTCAAGTATTTGACATTTTTAGATTAAGTTATCAAATCCTGCTTTTTGTATTTATGACTGATATTGCTCTAATAAACTCACCAGATAATACTATCTAAATCAAAGTGTAGAATTCGCAATAAAGTTTTTTTTTTTTAGTTTTATTTGAAAACATATATTTATCTAAAGAAATCCACCAGTATGAAATTTATAAAGGGTATTGTCTTGAGAACAAATTATACAAGAAATGAACTTTTTGAAACATGGGAATATAATACCATTAAGGAAACTTTAAAATGCTCGTATAATGGTGTATGTAAACTTAAAAACTAAAATAAGAAATGACACCGTCAGTGTCTTAAAAGCTCGTTGGGAAAGTAAAAGGCAATTGGAAATGATTTACGGATTAGATGGGTACGCAGGTTACACACTTACGTATGTAAGAAATACAGGTTATTCCCATCTTTGTTAATGAAAGTCAAGATTCATAAGAAGTCATGGATATTTGTAATTGACAATATATTTATATTGAAATGCACAAACACATTATATATATTAATGAACTATTACGTATCCTTATATCACAGTCTGTAAAAATGTAAATAATGTTCAAATTAAATGTCATTACAAATTATTATAAAGAGTTAAAATTATGTTTTTTTAATTCATATTAAATTTTATAATTATTTGTAAATTATAAATGAAGTTATACACAACGTCCCCAAACTTTAGTAAATTTATAATTAATTTCCTATCTTACATATAATTAAGAAACAACATATATATTTATATAGACGTAATGATAATTAAAATACGTTTATTAATATTGAATAGTTATTGAATATTTTTAAATAATTAAAGATGTTAATTTTAAGAATTTATTTAACTCATCTTGTCAAAATTTGCGAAGCACATTAAAAGTGAAATTACTTATGCTTTATACATATTTTTATAAAAATTCAAATTATTCCCATTTGTTTTAGCTCGGTTATTTCATTATTCCAGTTTGAGATAAAAAATACAGTTGATTAGAATAGCATGCTAAAATACTTTTTTTTAAAAAGAATAAAGACAGCAAAAAAAAAAAAAAAAAAAAAAAAAAAAAAAAAA
>BMAW01049608.1:98561-151503 GCA_019974015.1 Nephila pilipes | reverse complement strand
TCTTCTAAAAAAGACAGCGTACCTCTTCCTATGAAGTAAGTGAATTTCAAAAACATACTACGGATATTCAGAAGAAAGAGCAATTGATGCTTTGTTTTCATAAGATGTAATTTTATGTCAAATATTCCGGGCTTGTGGTGGCGTTTAGTCGAATAGAGGTAGGCTTAAAGAATCAACGACACACACGCACCTTGAAATTTCTGAATAGAATATTTCTAACGAAATGCATATTTTTACCATTTTAATCTTATTTAATTTTGTTCTACGTTTTGTACTAAAATAGAATTTTAAATTATAAATAATATTTATCAATATACTGAATAGTGAATGTTTATGTGTGAAACGAAATGTTTTCTGACATAAACACATCTTTCCTATAGACATACACTAAGCATAAATATGAGGACAAAATACATCTAACTTACTTTTGATAAATGCAATAAATATTTAAATTTATGTATCGTACGAATAGGAAATTTATAAGAAAAAAATCATTAAATCAATTATTTATTTATATCAGATATTTTCAACAAGTGAGAAATAAAATTAGTATACTCTGAAATCAACAAAATAATTCAGATTCTTTTAAAAATATAGAATACAATAACATTATAGATTATATATAGCATATTATATATTTATTATATTATTTTAGTACTCATATTTGCTAAAAACACACAATTTACTAATAACATTGTTCATTCGACAGGTGACTCTCCAAGTTGATTTTCAACTGGAACATTTATTTTATTGGTTCATATATTTCATTCAGAAACGCAATGCTTTAAATATTCAATAGAAATTGTTTGTCAATGTGTAAATATTAATCATTATTAATAAACATAGATGTAGTTAATAATTGGATAATTATAAGGAGAAGGGGAGCTTATTTAAAGGGTCATATGTACATATTCTTTTAAAGAGTAAAAAAAAAAACTGTTTAATAGAAGAAGCAATACACAATTAAGAAATTAAAGGAAATTGAGGAAATCAAATAGGAAACAAATGACCTAAAACTATGTCATTGGAAGCGAGGAAAAGAGATATACGCTGAATGCTACATTTCTACATATTTGCTTGGTAATTGATTTATTGTCCACTAAAGACACACTCAAAAGTCACACAATGCCTATTAGCAACGCTTTTAATTTTTAGCCTCTGCCAAAGACATCTGAAAAAACCTTCCTTTCCAAATTTTAACACCGTGTCAGAGGCAGCATTTGTAGCCTTACTGATTTAACATGTCTCGGCACGATTACACTGCTGGTCTTTAGTGACATCACGATTTGACGAAAACAACACCAGTAGAAAGTTCATGACCGTGACTTGTCGGATTTTGAGGCTGCACATACTCTTTCTTAACCAAGTAACAGTAATCAGTAAATATATGGACAAATATCTTACGAAAAAATCGATTTCATACAAATAATATCAGTAATTAAGGATGGGTCTATGTTGCGTACATGCAGTAATATTACTTACTTCGATTCGTTTTTTTTCCAATTAAGGAGCATTGTCTCTGCTGCTAAGGCAGTGTTAGATTTCGTAAACTCAGTCCATTGGTCTGAGTGAAATACCTCTTCGTTGTGTGTAAGTGCATAGTGTTGGACAGCCTCCTTTAAGTCATTGTCCATGTGCATGTCAGCAAGAACTAAGACCTCACACACTTTGGTAAGACAGAGGTTAATTTTCAAGAAGTGGGAACACTTGTCCTTCAAGGACAAAATTTCATATTTGTCTGCCGCAGAATATAATTTGATTGCACTTTCCCAATTTAAGTCTTTCAAAGTGTCTGTATACATGTACAACAGCATTCTGCGCATAGTGTCATCTTCTATGTCAGGAACTTCGACACGTTCTCGTGTCTTCTCCTTCATGTTAGATGTGAACATTGCTTGAAACACCGGAGATCTTGCACAGAGGATAACCTTATGGGCAGGAAAACTTTCCGTTGTCGTATCGAGCTTAATGTCGCAAAGAATGCCCTTGATATAAAGAGATCCAAGATCTTTCTTCAGACTAATTGCATTATCTTTCTCGTCTTCTGTAATGTTCCTTTCCCGTTCTTTCGTTACTATTTTATTGTTGAAGCTGGGGGAAGTGCTTCCGACGTCGATTCTATCAATTGTTTTGAAATCAGTTCCAGCTGACCAGCCGTATTCACAACGCAAAGAGAGAACATCATTTTTCAAGTACAAATTTTTGTTCTGCATCAAGAACTTTTTGTTGAAAGGAAGTTGGTACATCACAGTATTTGTAGAAGCATTGAACGAAAACTCTTTCTGATCGCAATATAATTCATTGCCCGTCTTATGTGTAATAATTGCGTGGAAGGTTAACATTTTCGCATTTTCACAGGGTGATAATACTTGTATCGTTATCGTCATATTCTGCCTGCGGTTTGCAGAAAAGATGAAATTCATCGGGGTTTCACCCGAATTCGGCCAATAGGGGAAAATAATTTTATGATCAGAGTCAAGAGTGCTAAAATGTTCGACGTTCCAACAAAAATTCCTTTTCTCAACATTTACCGTAGTTCTTGCGTGAAACGTTATGGGTTTCAAAGGTTTTAAATCCATCCTCCACAACCTGCAGCGTGTCCTTAAAATATCTTGTGGCAAAAAACTTTTTCTTCGGGTTCTCAGCAACTCTTCACGCTTTGCGAATTTCTCAAAGCCCCAATAAGTGCCATTTTCGAAAGAGTCTCTTTCTCTTTCCTTCGTCAGCAGAACCGAGCCATCCTCTGCCAGGAATGCAAATTCGCACTTTACTGTAATACTCTTCGGCCCATCTTTGGACGTTCTTCCCAGTAAGTAATCGATGGAGTTTTCGTCCGTCGATCCTCTTGGATACAACAAGAGTCTCCATTGTGTGTTTTCCAACGAGTTCACAATGAAATCAGGGCTGTAAATGCCTCGTTTCTTTTTATAGCAACAGTAGCTGTAATTATTTATACTCCAGTAGAATGTAACGCAACCGTCCATTTCAACAACATTTTTGTTTTCCATAATTGAAAAATGGTTCAGAAAATGAGCGTCAGCCGAGCCTAAGCGTCAAATGGGGCTCTACATCTTTGGAATTACGATTCAAACACCTTGATAGGGAAAAACTCCCGTTTTTCGATAATATCTGCCAGCTATTGTTTTTTGACTCAATCACATGTTTCGTGCCCTACGCATCAACAATGGGAGATTAAAGGGAATTTTTTATGTGATCATTGTGACGATAAGATAAGGTTTTATTTCTTTCGCATTCTTCGAGTTTGATTTCTTATTTTCATTGTTGTGATTCACATCGTTGAAGAAAACGCGAGGAAGTTAAAACTATTACATTGTTACTGAATATATAATCACAAATATAGAACCTTTATCGCGACTGAACCTTAGTTTAATGATTTTGACTTTTTTTGCGTACTGAAGGCAAACATGAAATCCATTGTGTGTTTGCTTTTAGCTATATTACTGACTGCAGGAATTTGTAATGATTGACTGCTTAATTTATAATTTTCGTTATAAGATAATTTTACATAAAAATGCATATTTTGATTCATAATTGATAAACTTCTAAATTTGACAGAAAAAAGTAATAAAAGAATGATTAAGAAATAAATTGAATATATAGCTGATAAAATGTTCCTCAAATATTATTATGAACAGATTGAATCAGTTCGTCACCTCCGTCGTATGTTCCATTTTAGTGTTTTTTAGAATGCTAAATGATAGTGGTCAGATGAAAAGAAAGATAAATTATGTTTTATTGAAGCAGACACTTTTTAAGAAACCTTCCATTTGAGAATAATACTTTCGAAATAAACAGTGTCAAAATATCTAATTACTAGTTACGTGTGTCTCCAAGGATGCGTTTAATTGTAAATAGAACGATTTAGTTCTGTTTTTTCATTTTAATACAATTTGATACTCGTTTATCACCTTTTGTCATTTATGAGTTTTACTTTTACCTATCTTTCTTGAATCTGACTAGAATTATGGTGTAACAATTTAGTTTTACAAGGTGTTTACAAAAGAATATCTTACTTTTGAAGAACTACATATACAAAACTCGAAAAAATACGACTCATTTAGAGAAATTAAATAAAAGCGATACTTCAAAGCTCATAAAAGTCGAAATATTCCTCAAATACATCTTATATAGATAGTTTTTAATTATTTATATAGATAGTTTTTAATTATTTATATAGATAGTTTTTAATTATTTATATAGATAGTTTTTAATTATTTATATAGATAGTTTTTATTTATTTATATAGATAGTTTTAATTATTTATATAGATATACCTTATTTATTTAATTAGATATTCTTAAATTATTTATATAAATATTCCTTTTATTAATATAGACATTCTAACTAATCTGTATTAGAATTAATGTGGGTCTAGGACTACACGAACATATAATGAAGGGTACTTGATGTGAATTAAGTGAAAATACGATTGTTCAAACTTTAAAAAAAAAATCATTCAAAGATATATATGAAAATGTAAAACTTTTTGAGAATATTTAAAAAGAAAATAATGAATATATTCTCGTCATTTTAGGAGTTATCGTATAAAATGTGTAGTTACGCCAGTATAATTATGTGTTTTAAGAAATAACAGGTTTGAATCTTTTGTTCTCCATTAAGTGATTTTATTGTACTGCATGGAATAAATGTTGATGTATTTGATTAGATATTTATGAATTTTTTTTAAGAAATTTGCTCTCTAAAAATTTAATGAAAAAAGCTATGCATTCCTGAATAAATATTGTTTTTTTTTTTTAAAAAAAAAGTATAACAATCTTCATTTTAAATTATTTTTGAATTTTCAGCTCATACAGATTGTAAAAATATAAATAAAAAAAATAACGTTTGTTAATATCCATAGTGAACATATAGGTACCAATATATACATCGTGAGCAATGATTTCTTGTAGATTAAAAACTGTTTATATAATCTTCAATGTAATTTTCCAGGGTGGTTTTTATCTTAGAAAAAATAATTGTTTCTCAAAAGAATACGTATCAAAAATTGATTTTAATTTTCGTTGTGATTCAAAACCTTATATATTTAAGAGAATTCTTTGCCTTTCAAATGAAAACGTTTCAATGAGTTTACGTTTTAAATAAACATTTTTTTTGATACATAGTAAATCGAATAACGCACGATTGAGTTTTTTTTTTGACATTCTTAAGAGTCATATTTCCCTTTAATTGATTTTAAACTTGCTCTTTTTGTTATTTCAGAAGTTCTTTATCTATAACAGTAAATTATAAGTTCATTTAAAACTCGTTAATCTGATACATAATTGCTCTTAATCCATACCAAGCTTTTGGAACTTATTATTACGTATATCACAAATTCTGCTAATTTTATGAATGCACCTTAAATATATAGTCATTAAGAGCTTTGAGAAGAAATTATTAGAGACGTGAAGAGGGGGGGGGAGAATACAGCACTTTTCCCGCTACGATGCATGTAGGAAAAGAAACATATAAACAACTATATAGAATAATCAATCTTTTTGTGGTCATTATCTATTTCCCTTGCTCAAGTTTGGCACAAATATCCCTGTCAAAGAAGTTTTCGCCCCAGCTGTGAATAATGAGGTCCATTCCTGGTCTCCGGCTTTGCCCTGTAATTTGACACTGAGAGTTCCAATCCGACGCATCGTATCCAAAAGCGGTGTTGAATGCATTACATCCCGACAGAAGGATTTGCTTCCCTATGTATAATGAGAAGGCTTATTGTAAAGTAGTAATGTGTTTGTTATTGATGCAGAGTTTAAGGAGAATGAAAAAGTTAAGTATTGATTTGAAAAGAATCGAAAAATGGACCGTCACAGGAATATTTTGCTTTGCCGAAAGCTGTGATTTTATATCTTAATTATTCAATAAAGAAAAAATAATTAATATTATTTTCATAATTTTGTTACGAACATGAATTGATGTTTTCCTGCCACTCATCTCTTATAAAGGAAAAGATTGATTTACAGAGAAATTATTAGTTGACAGAAGATAGTTTAAGCGACGACTCCTTCACTTTGGTGACGGATTTGGTGACCACTTGGCGACTTGACGAGAAACTTGGTGACTTTGGAGACAAATAGATACTCGAAAGTGCTGGAACATAAGCGAAAAATCGAAGTGGAAAAAAATTATGGACTTTTTGTGAATTTTCACATGTAACGTCACGCCTAACCGGAAAATGTGAAAATACGTTAAGAGCTATAGTCGAGATGAGTCTGGCGGAGGAATTGGTTTGTATACGGAATCAATTTGTCTGTGGAGACCTCTTTATAGATCCATCGGGGAATCGTGGCCGAATGAATTTGCTGGAGATTCGGCCTGAATCTAGCGAAACTGTTGGAGCCAGTCTTTGGAGATTCTGTTCCGCAGATTGATCTGGAGATTGGCTTAAATTTGTAGGCACTTGAACTGGAGCGTGTTGGATAAATTTGCAAAGAAGCAACGTGTATCTGCAGGGAATTCATCAAAGCCTGACCTAGAAGTGCAGAATGTTACTGCGGTGGTTGTCCGCAGCGAGTAGTAATAAGCTGGTGAGCTGAACTTTCATGTGTTTATAACTGTAACTGTACTTAACGTGTGTTTTGTTCCTGTGTCTGTGTCACCGAATTGTGCAAGCGCTGTGTATCTGTTATTGTCCGAGGTGTACGACCTGTGTGTTGTACTGAAGAGTTACGAATAAATAGTCATTTGTTGTTATCCTCCGAGTTGGACTTGATTTTCACTCCTAGCAAGATACATTTTGCGAACAGTTCTTTTAGTAAAAACAATTATTTCAGGTCAGCAAGTCTGGTATCTGGGTAGCCTTTTAATCGAATGGGGCAAGCTTAAAAAAACAAGTTTATACAGAGTTCAAGAACACCGAAAAATTTTAGAGTCGAATGATTCCAGCTGAGCGGATATATTTAAACATTTACTGTTATTGAATTGTAGTTTACGTTTTATAATAATAAAGGACATTTATTAAGTAATAAGATTGCTAAACATATTTTGAATCTAATAATTTTGATGAAAAACAAACATTTCCTGACATGAACACATTTTTCACATGGACATAGTACATGAAGAGGAGAGCGAAAGAACTTTTAACTCACTTTCCGCAAATGCGGTAGATATCTAAGGAAAAATTATGTCTTATGTGTGTATGAACAACAAATTTGTTATAAAATGTCGATACATCAATGTTTTATTTCTAAGAATATTTTTCAACACATATAAAAAGTAGAAACAATATAACTAAACGGAAGTCAACAAAATACTTCAAATACTTAAGAATATCAATTACACACATTACAAACTAAATTTATATAATATTTTTGTACTAAAAATTTCTTACAATTTAATGTTGTTTTTTTTAATGTACTAACAACACTGCTTGTTCCTTAAGTGATTTTTCAGGTTGATTTGCAGCAATATCATTTGATTTATTAATTTATTTATATGGATTATTTAAATTGAAAGTGGTGTAAGTTCATTCTTTTTTTTTAAAAAACAATAAGGTATTTAGTGTAAACCTTTTCATTTATAACTAATTAATTTTTTATATCTTACAAAATTGTAATTATTTATTCATTTTAAACATGGCCAATAACAGAAACAGCGCAGGGATTTATTAAGAAAATGGTGTAAGTTTAATTTCCCTAGATATAGGTGGCGAAAAAGTATAATGACTCAATAACATATCACTGCATACAATGATATACGTACTGGGCAAAATTGAAATTTTCAAAGGACATTTATGTGGTTGAGAGTTGTTTCGTCTTTAGAAAATAACATCAAAGTAATTGATTATAAACTGTTTCTTTCTGGACAATCGGTATCTTCCACATGATGTAGTTTTTGGTATTAAGGAAAAAGCAATAAAATAAAATTTTGTATACATCACAAGGAATATTATTACGAAAAAAAAATTAGAAAAAAAATAATAGATTTACTTTAAACAAAATGAAACGAGAGAATTTCGTTTCAACAAAATTCTATATAAAGCAGATTAAATATATGTAAGAAAAAAATAGCAATGGAGAAAATGTAAACTGAGTGAAATTACGTTGGATGAGGTTCTGCGAAAGTTTGCTGTATACTATTTTGATAAAAATATTGATTATAGACCCAGAATTTGTAAGACATTAAATTTATCTCTTACATATTGAAGAAGACCACCAAAATTGGAAATCATAAATAAATTATTGCAATATCTTAAATTTTAAATTTAGTTATTTGTAAATATAATTAATGTTCAAAATAAAAGTACTACTTTTTAAAGAATTATTGATTTTTCATAATTGAAATTATATTATTTTTACGACTAATTATGAAAATTGTGTAAGTCTATTTAAAACCCGTAAATATATATTATAATAGTTAAATTTGCCAAAAAACTTTATATTAATCCAATCACATATTGAAAAATTTGTAGAAACTTTGCCTTACTTGAAAGCATTAATTTGTGTTTTTGAATTGACTAATATGCTAACCTTTAAGTTTTTGGAAGCTATAAAAAATGGACTTGCACGAGTTTCAAAACAAACGTCCCATTTTATTCAGTAATATGATACTTGAAGCTATCAAAAACATTTTTCCTTCATCATGAAAAAAACTTAGAAAGGACAGTTCACATAACGGCCAAAAAGAATAAAGTACATTAAATTATGACATTTATAATTTTCATTTTTTGAAATTTGAGATGAGTAAAATATTTGAATTTAAATATTTGCATATTTTATTCATTCCTCCGAAGGTTTCTAAGTTCACCCAACAACAGCTTGTTGTTACAAGCCGGTCTCCGGAAAGACTTACAATTCCAGATTTTATTGAAACTCGAAAACGCAACTGTACAAAAATGTTTACATAAGAAGATGAAGGTTATACAATAAAGTTCTACATGAATTGTTTGAAGAAATAACATCTAGGAATTTTTGAAGAGAAAAAACTTATAAAGCTTAGAAATGCTATCATGTCGAGTGAGCCAAAAGATAGATAATTATTTTTCAGCACTCCTTGTCATGGTACCAAAATAATAAATCTTTAACAAAGAAACGAACCATTACGAATTGAGCATATATGGACAACGAAATCATATTTGAAGGTTCATATGTATATATTTAATAACATAGTAAAAAATTAGAAGAAATAACTGATTATCAAAAGAGCAAACGCACAAAACAAGAAATAGAAAGAAAATGATAAAACCCAAATGCGAAAAATGACATAAAAGCAAGTCGATAGATATCATGCACCAAATTCTACACTATTTCCACAAATTTGCTGGATTTTGATTTATTGTTTATCAACGTAACTCTCAGAAGCAACACAAGGGCGATGCGACGTATCTTGTAATTTTGAATTTCAGTCAAGTGACGAGAACAACACCTAAGCCGGAATTCCTCCCCAAATTTCCACGCTTCGCCGATGGGAGCACTTAAAGCCTCGTTAGATTTAACATTTATCAGCTCGAATGTACAGAGGATCTTTAGTGATATCAAGACAAACCAACGTCTCGACGAAAACAACGACAGCTGAGAGCTTGCACCATAACTACCTGGCTACCGTGACTGCACATATTTTTCTTTAATCAAATAACAGTATTAGGTAAATACAAAAAAAAATAATTATCTTACAAAATGTATTTCGTACTAATAATATCAGTAACTACAACTATATCACTAATTCCAATGCTACGAGCAAGATCAAAACAAAGCACCAAATACTTACATCGAATCTTCATTTTTTCCATTTCAGGAGCATGGTCTGTGCTGCTAATGCAGTGTTCGTTCTCGTAAACTCAGTCCACTCGTCTGAGTTAAACACGTCGTCGTCATGCGTAAGAGCGTAGTGTTGAGCAATCTCCTTTAAGTCACCATCCATGTGTATGTCAGCAAGAACTAAGACCTCACACACTTTAGTAGGACAGAGGTTAATTTTCAGGAAGTGGGAACACTTGTCCTTCAAGGACAAAATTTCAAATATGTCCGCTGCAGAATACAATTTGATAGCACTTTCCCAATTTAAGTCTTCCAAAGTGTCCGTGTACATGTACAAAAGCATTCGGCGCATAGTGTCATCTTCCAAGTCAGGAACCTCGACGCTCTCTTGTGTCTTCTCCTTCATATCAGTCGTGAACATTGCTTGAAACACCGGGGATCTTGCACAGAGGATAACTTTATGGGCAGGAAAAGTTTCGGTTGTCGTATGGAGGACTACGTCGAAAAGAATGCCTTTGCTGTAAATAGATTTGAGATCTCTGTACAAACTAACTGCACTCTCTAACCCATCTTCTTTAAAGTTTTTTCCTTGTTCATTTGTAAAATTTCTACTCTCGATGCTAGGGGAAATAGTTTCACAATCGATTCTATAAATACTTTTGAAATCAGTCCTGGTTGGTAAACCATATTCACAGCGCAAATTGAAAACTTCATTATTCAAATATAAATGATGTTTCTGCATGAGAATGCTTCTTGTGAAAAGCATTGAATACAACCCGCAAACTCTAAAATCAGTAAAAAAAATATGTATTTGATTGCAATCAAATTCATTTCCCATTGCATCTAAGAAAAATAACTGAAAAATAAAAATTTTCTTTTCATTATGGACTATTATCTTATTCACAGAAAAGGGGAAATTCATTTGGGTCTCATCCCAATCTGGTCCTATGATGGGAAAAGTAATTTTTCGACCAGAAACATTAGTGTTGAAATTTTCGATGTCCCAATAAAAATTCCTTTTTTCAACATTTACCGTAGTTCTTGCGTGAAACGTTATGGGTCTTAAAGGTTTTCCATCGGTTCTCCACAACCTGCAGCGGGCTTTCAAAACATCTTGCGGTAGGAAATAATTTCTTTTGGTGCTTAGCACCTCTTCCCGTTTTGCAAATTTCTCGAAGCCCCAATAAGTGCCGTTTGTATAAGTGTCTCTTTCTCTTTCCTTCGTCAGCAGAACCGATCCATCTTCTGCGAGGAATGCAAGTTCACACTTAACTGCAATGTTCTTCGGTCCGTCTTCGGATGTTCTTCCGAGGAAGTAATCAATGTAATTATCTTCCGTCGATCCTTTTGGATACAATAGGAGTGTCCATTGCGTGTTTTCCAACGAGTTTACAATGAAATCAGGGCTGTAAATGCCTTCTCTTCTTTTATGCCAACAGTAGCTGTAATTATCTATATTCCAATAGAACGTAACACATCCGTCCTTTTCAGCAACAGCTTCACTATCCATAACGGAAAAATGATTCCTAAAGGGAATGTCAGCCTTATGTAATAATATTCGATTGAAAAAAAATTGGATTTTACCTTTTTGAATCACGAATAAAAGCCTCTTATCGGAAAACCTGCCGTTTTTCGATACCGCGTATCGATTATTGCTTTCAATCCACTTATTCAGTGACAAAACCAAGCCCCGTGAACCTTGTACATATGCGACGTAAGATTAGATGTAATATTCCTGTTTGTTGCGAGAGATGATAAGATAAGGCTTTATTCATTTGATATTCACCGAGTTTGAAAGTTTTGTTTTTAATGTCACTGCTTTGAGTTGATAAAAAATGAGAGAACAGATTAAAACTCTTATATTGCTCTGAATGCATAATCACTAATATGTAGGCTTTATGGTGCCTGAGTTTCAAGAAATTTATTTATTTAAACTTTTTTTTCATTGTATTGAGGTTTATCTCTCGCTCAGATTGTAGGAATTTATTCAACGACACGAAGAAATAAACACTATGAACTGTGCACTCAAATTTTATAATATGCCAAATTATGATCTTATTGTTTGCTGACATATACATAGAACAATTATCGACGTTAGATTAGAATAATTTCTGACACTTGACAGCAATTGCACAATTCCAACTGCTTCCAAAGTTTGCTATATTCTCACTGTTTGAAAAGCTCTTTTTTTAACTTACCATTTCCGGCGTGAAGCCTGCTAAATTCAAGGTATAGATTGTGCCTTTATTAGTACTTTTAAGCCAGTTCAAACAAGCAACTTTTAATCAAGAAACTATTTTACTGTGCTTTAAAAAAGGAATAGGTTAAATGGGGATGAGCTTCCTGTCAACTCGATAATTTCTTGAAAAAATCGTAAAATGACCATAACCTTGTGCTGAATAAACTATTTTACAACTTTCGATGGCCGAATTTAAGCCAACTGTTGTATACAGGCCAACGCAACTGTTATGTAACCGGCCAGCACTGGATTTTAAATTATTTGCCACTTATTTTATTATTTTGCTGCTTTGTGAGTGCTCCATAGGATAATATTGCTACTTTTTGCAATTTTCAAATATTCTTGATTTATTTTAATTATTAAATATGCATTTACCTTACTCTTATTTTTACGTGAAGTTAGATATGGGGGGATAGAGGACGTTTCAACTTCAAGAAATAGTTCATTTAGATTATATTAAGTTATTTTGAACTATGCTTATCACTGTTGAATTTAACCCACAGGTCAAAACACAATAAATTTTATTTAAGTTCTGAAAATTCCAATTTTAAGAGACCTGTTGCATTTTCTAGGCTTACGAGACCTGGCTGCATTTGTTTTAAAGATATACAGCTTTTCCATTGCTAATAGAAATACAGAAAGGGTATTTTTTATAATAATGTCAACTAAAAAAGATAAAACTAAGGGATCGAGTGTTATGAAAATAGAAATATGAAAACAAATTCTTAGATTTCATTCTTAGAATAAAAATGATTTTGAAGGAAAGAGAAACTTGCTATGTTGTCCAACGCTACAGATGCTTCAAAGCATTTTTAGAGCTTTAGAAAAAACAGGAGGAATATGTAACGCCGGTAATTACTTTCTTCTATTTCCTTAATAAATCTCATATATAATAGCCATGAATAGATTGTCCAATGAATAGAAAGTCATACAATGATGTTAATCTAGTTAATTAATTCAGAGATCTTTGAATAATCAAAATTAATTCCCTAACTTACTCTATATGTGTCTAAAGACCCTATAAGTGTCTGATCTAAGTATTAGTATAATAACTTAGTGCTTATATTTCCAAGCCAATCAGATTAGAATAGAAATATTTAATTTATACATAAGAGTTGAATCTTTGACCATTAATTCATCCTCTCAAAATCTGAGAGAATCTAGACATTTTAAATTCTCAAGTGTGTTTCTTAGCTCAAGTATGATACAGATGTTTCTCATTGGTGACTTCAGATCACAATCTGTGACAGTAACAAAACTGCCGACTCACTCACTCTCGAACTGAATGATTCGATGCTTCTTACATTTGCATTTCCCTCAATTCTATAAATTATACTCCAACAATTCTGATCTAATCTGCTTAAGTCACGTTTCTCTCATTGGGAGAGAATTTCAATTCAACCAAATTAATTCAATGTCCCCAAAATGGTATTTGAAGGGGGAAATGAGATTAAGTAAATTTATTTTCAGAGCAAGATGATGAATAGAAGGGATTTAGATGCATTTCAAATACAATAATTAATTAAACTTTTTTTTAAAAAAAATGTTATAAAGTTTCTAGAAATTACTAACACTCTTGTAATTATATATGTTGTGTGTGTGATTTCATATATAATCGTTAACTAAATCTTTAAACTATTTTTAGAAGTCTTCCACACACACATACACACAAATCTAATAATTTTCTTAGAAAATGAATGCCGACAAATGACCGACATCTCTACGACGACAATCGATTGCACGCGTACTTTTCACAACTAAACAGTTCAGTCGATGCGAAATCGCGACGCCTGGAGAATTCAGACTAAATAGTTTAGTCTATTAACCATTTCTTCTATGCACTAGCCGTTACTTTTGTTGATTTTTTAAATAGCAGATGACCTAGTTTATTTAACATTTAAAGTCAATGCACAAATATTTCATAATTAACTGTATAAAAGAGAATAAGCTGAATAGATTTTAAATGGTACAGAATAACAACTGTAACTATTTACATTTGATAATAAATCCCATATAAATCAGGGACATTTTAAAAGCATCGGGAATTTCTACTATTTAAAGGAACAAAAATATGCAAGATGGCGTGAATATTTTATTAATTTTAAAATTTCCCTTTAAGCTTGGAGAAATAGAGTTATTAATTTTATTCATTTGTGTAATGAAAGGAAGTTTATATATTTCATAGGATAAGAAGCGTTCTAGAGAAGTATTCCATGATAATATTTTCCGTATTATAAAAAAATTCTTCCAAGAAAGAAAAAAAATGTACATAGTTTCTCCAAAAAAAAGACATAATTTTCCTGATAATTCTATTGATTTCATCAAAACCTCAAGTAAGAAATAGTTAAATTTTTTTGGTTCGTGTAATATATTTGATTCTAATTATCCTGTCATTAATATCTCTTTTTCCTCGATATTGTTTCCCTAAAAGTTGTTGCAGAGATAACCGTGTGGTGACAATATAACAATCTATCTAAGTGTTAGAAATTTTGATATTCTTTGACAGACATCGAGTAACAGAGCAGATAAACTTTAGATCTATCTGGCTCAAGACCTCGCACTGGCATCAAGTGGAAGTTTCCAGAAGGCATCTTACTTTTCTATATGTACAAACAAATGACGATGGGAAAATTAATGCCTACATAGTCAATAAATTTCCATTTGCTACCTGAGTTTCACAATTCTGGATGCGCCTGAAAGCTACACCTATGTAAGGCAGTATACACTTGCTAAAACAGTCCCTATTCCTTTCCATGACTAGTCGTACACACCCTTTGCACCGATGATCGAAACTCAGTGTCCTCATGTTGGGAAAGTGAGAAAGTTTAAAGAGTGAGTTGCCAACTCAGCTATCACTTGATCGAGTCTCATAATTACGAATTCCGTCGCCAACAGCTTTCTTGTTGCTTCCAAAGGTAACGTCAAGGGGCAAGTAATAAGCAAATCACACTACTCTGCTTTTATGATGGGCAAAAAACAATAAATCAGTTCCTATAAAATCAACAATATCCTTCCATCTAATATCACCTGAATAAATGACATCTATCATAGCACTAATCGGTCTTTTTATTACAGAGAACAAGAGATTGATTCTCTATAATACATATGTTTTATTTTAATATCCTATTCTCATTTTATTTTATGGAAGCATTTTTTTAGAACTTAGAATTAAAGTCATGAAATGTGGCTATGAAAAGAATTACAAAGAACAGTATTTGTACACTAAATGTTGAGGTGAGAGAAATTTCGACATCGGTAGGTAATATAATGATTTTCAGATAATTTTATTAAATATTAGACTAAAAATGGATGAATGAATAGTTATCTATAATTAAGATTTAATATAAATCATGCTAATGAGTATTTATCTGTAATTAAAATTTAATATAAATCATGTTAACGAGTATTTTTCTATAATTAAGTACTAATCTAAAATGAGCGAATGAGCATTTAACTATAATTAAAATTTGTTCTAAAAATTATCTCAATGAGTATTTATCTATAATTAAAATTAATTCTAAAAATTGTCTCAATGAGTATTTATCTATAATTAAGTACTAATCTAAAATGAATGAATGAGTATTTAATTACTCTAGTGTGCAAAACTTAAGTAACAGGTGCTTTTCTTGCCATAACTCCACGAGAAATCATCTGCGAATATGAAATTCAGAAATGAGAGACAGCATTTTGTATTTAAACGATGACGAAAGCATAGTAGCGCAAAAATGACTACAATGCATATATTACGGAATCAAATGAAAAAAGGCTTTATTGAACTCATAGTATCATTACACATGATTGTCTGTTCAAGAGGAAGAACAACAATCAGATCTTCCTTAGTATGGATATGTCCTCCCCTTACTGCAATGGTTTCTTCGCACCTTCTCTTCATACTCAGCCCCAGATTGTTCAACTATTTTTGAGGAAAGAGTGCGCATTCCTTGATCAGCATCTGTTTCAGTTGTTGGGTGTTCCCCAAAGGATGTATACGTGCTGAACGGCGTCTCCTCAAAAGCATCCCACACATGTTCTATCGGATTTAAATCAGAGGAGGTCGTTGGCCAATCCATTCGAGTGATATCTTCATTTTCCAGCAACTTCTGAACATCAACATTCCGGTGTGGCTGTGAATTGTCATCCATAAAAAAGAAATCTGATCCAATAGCCCCTAGGAAAAGACGCACATGGGGAAGGATGACCTCCTTAAAATAGCGCTATCCGGTTACAGAACCTCTGTCGAAAACGCAGAGCTCAGTCCACCCGTTCAGCATAATGCCTCCCTAGACTACAACTCCAGGAACATCGTAACGGTCTCCTTCCGCGATGTTACTGAGATGAAACCGTGTCCCAACCTCTCACCGAATCAACTGGCATAGAGAATCGCTTGTGGTACTGAAACGACTCTCATCCGTAAAGAGGACACGACTCCATTGATGAGATGTCCAGTTTTTGTACTCCTAACACCACTCTAAGTGGAGCCGCCGAAGGCCAACTTTCAAAGAGAGGCAGGTTAAGGACTGCGGGGGAATAAGTTGCCTTTGTAAAGGCATGTGGCCACGGTGAACCGCAACACTAGTCGCCCTCATGCTATAAACAGTTGCTGAGCAATGGAGCTTCTTGACTTGTATCGGACTCCTTTTGATTGCAGGAGGATATATCGGTCATCCACTGCAGATGTTTTTTTAGGACGCCATCACCAACCTTTCTAACAGCTCTTTTACCTATGATTAGGAAGGCTTTCCAAGGGGGCGAAATGATATTTTTGTTGATTCCGACCTTTTCAGCTGCACTGAGAAAACTACGCCCCTCCTCCAGTTTTCCGATCATTTTTCCACGTCTGAAATCGTCCAGGTGGTTTCTTTTAGCCATATTTCACTAAAGAACTCACTTGCACATGCATCGAATGTCTTTAATTACACCTCCTCTTTTTGTCCCTTCTTTTTATTGCTGTCTTGAGCTGCACTCGCCTACCGCGAGATTCAAGTACACTCTTATCGCCTATTACATTTCGTTCCTGCCATTAGCATTTACATCACCTATCTATTGAACTGCGTGTTAATTGTACTGATCGCAATTACCCATATAGTGCAATTTCATGGCTATCTGCTTAAACATTACATGCTGCTTACGTTTTTCACATCAGTATAAAATTTAGATTAATTCTAAAACTATGTGTCAATGAGTAATTATCTGTAATTAAGTTTAATTCTAATGTATGCGAAATAGTACTTACTGATAAATAAGTTCAATCCGAAAATTGTGCTAATGTGTATGTATGCATTATTAAGTTGAATGCAAAAAAATGTGGCAGAGAACATTTCAACCAATCTTATCTAAACAGTTAAAATGCAAATTGCATCAGATATCTTTTTTTTTTTTTGAAAAATCCTGCAAGTAAATATACTTTTAAAAAGAAATTAAAAAATACACGGAAAAATACATAAAAGCAGATTTATTATACTATTTTAGATTATTTATATGTATTAAATTTCTTTAACGTAACATTTTTAACAATTTTATACACATTTCATTTTAAAAACATAGGCAGTAATTGTATTGGAATTATTAATTGTTTTTTTCAACAATAAATGAATCTAAAAAAAAAATAGAAAATTTAGCGCTATATTAACTTCATGCTCCAGAGAGCAAAGGTTTCCTCCAAGACCAGACGGAACTAATAGAAGCAACTCAGTCAAGACAAAGAAGTGCTAAGAGTGCGCACGCCGTAATAATCTCTCCCATTATTTTATGTATTTTTTGAAATTATGAGTGCAATTGTTATCAGTGATAAACTTATGCATCATAATAAAATACTGTTGCACTAACGAATAAATTTGCTGAGCTCCATCGGAATTAGAACGGCCTCTCACACCATGAAAATTTTCATCATATAAATGAATAAAAGAGTTACAGATTTTTTAAACCTATTCTTATTACTTGTATCAGCATCATCAGAATTTGTATCCAATATTCTTAAAATACGATAATAGCTTAAAAATACTAATTAATATCTTGTTTGAAAAATTTAACAAATATATTACACATACCATATAAATCTAAGAATTTATTAAGATTTTAGTCACTTGATCAATTGTTGTTAATTTGTTAAGAACTTCTTCAAAAGAGGTTGATAAATATATGCAAGCAATCTTAAAAGGACTTGAAAGTCTTCAAATGTTCATTTAAAAAGTGATAATTTTGGAAGCACTTCTATATAAAACGTTAAAATTTCACATATTTTATACATTCTTGGGAAGGAAAAATAACATCTGAACAACTTCAAGAGCTTATCCATCCCTGGTGGGATTCGAACCCACGGCCTTTGGATTAGAAGTCCAACGCGCTATCCACTGCGCTACAGGGACCACGTTTACGCGAAAAGATTCTTCCATAAATAACACTATTATTAGACCATGAAACTCCGATCTTAAGAAACGTGTTCTTGAGTGAGCAGGTGCCATCCATAACAGTTAATACCTTTCTCACGATTTATTTAAATGTCTTTCCAAAAAGTCAACCTAATTGAATACCAATAACACATACAAATATTGTGGAGAACCTTATGTCTCACTTTTTCATTCCTTTCATGTAGGATTAGGTGTATTTATTATTTACATCTCATTGAGAAGCAACACTATAGTTTTAGATATTAAACTTCGTACTCAAAATTTTGAGCCACGTTCAAGTGACGACCTTTCAAATAGAAGATATGTATTCTAGATTTTAAGAATAATTTAATTGCATACTGATGTATTTTCTTAAAAGTATTAACTTTAATTTCAAACTTTTTAGAAAATGAGTCATCGTCTTTTCTTTTGGTTAAAATGCGTATAAGTTTACAAAATAGGCTAATCAATTTTTAATTTATTTTATATAATTTCTAAATAAAAAAAATATACTAATGTAATAGAATCTCGGCTTAGACGATTACTCTATTAAATACTAATATTCACAACAATCCTGTGGATAAAATAATTATAAGTATTTGAAGTAAAGTTCTTTGTTTACTACAAGTATGTCAAACTCAAAAACAAACGTGTCTCAAATACAAAAGGTTGTATTTTGTGCGGAAAGCAAAATAAAAAAAAAAAGAAACAAATGTTCAAGAATAGACAAAGAAAAAAAAACCTTAGAATACATGACAATGGGACGACAATAATATCTGCTACTACGGCAGGGGCAGAAATCTCCACAATTCAAGGTTCTACACGAGATGACTATTTGTGTCTCTCTTGAAGGATGACACAGAAATGTCCGTTCACATCGGTCGGGGAGGACGTTAATTGGACCAAACAGCTGTGATCTTGAGTATTCCTCACAGACTTATCCAGGTCGTGTGCCGATGTGGAGGGAACAAGGAATGAGATATTACCAATCTTTAACATTGTTTGAAGACACAGTTAGAGTGGATGAGGAATCATATACTTTGGGGATCTCTCTGAGTAGTCACACTCACCTGCATGAGCTCCACATGAGGACTGATGTAGAATATTAAAATGGGATCATTTCTCCTTGCATATTACCATTTTCAGCTGATATTAGTGACGAATTTATTCGTATGAAAGAAAATTCCCACTTCATCAAGCTAGGCTGTTGATAAATAACGTGAGACACAAGATTTACATCGAAAGGAATGGAAAATTCGCTCTTAGTATCTTGTTTCAATAGAGCCTCTTTGGGACAACCTCGGCAGACAAGTCTACCTAACTCTTTCAATCAGCTACAACAAAGATTGCTCCGAGTATAGTCGGTATATGACATCTTCAGCGTCTTCTCAGCTTTCTTAAAAACGCTTAAACTGCTCAAGCACACATACAGTAGGTAAATATCCATTGCCATACACTTCTTTCAATAATTTATAAGTCTCAGTAGCGTTTTTCCAAGTTCCATGTGAATTTTCGCGAACAAATCGTTGCTCACTTACCATACGGCGAAACAAAAAAAAACAAAAAAAAAACTCTAATTTGAAGGAATTTATTTGCTTTATTCAATGCTATTTTCGAAAACCCGTCAAACATTGGCATGTAAGTCCGTATCCCTGAAACTGTTTCATATTTTCAAAAAAAACTTTTGATCTTCTAGATATTGCGGGGATCTTGATGTTGCGACGCTTTATTCGAGAGCTGGATCACAAAATATAAAAGAAATATCTTCAATATTATTAAGAACAATTTTTAAAAAAACAAAAAATGAATTTATTACGAAATTTTCTTAAAAAAAAGTTTTCGAGAAAGTGTTTTAAGTAAATCGAAATTAGTGAAAAAGTAGATGAAAATTAAGGATGAAATATGAGTCCGGGAATTAAATCCAATTCTGAAAGCTAAAACATGGAGTCCCTATAGTTTAATACAGCGTGGAATAAAGTAGCAAAGAAAGATTAGAAAAGGTTAACTTTCTTATATAAGAATTTAAAAGAACATTTTAAGGCTATTGGACTTGAGAAAAAGATAAAGATATTTTGAATATATGGATTATTAATATTAGAAATGCTTTATCAAAAGAGTGAGCATTTGCTGAAAATATTATTTAGGTAGAGTTCAATTGCTTCATGCATGTAAAACAATTTCTTTTAAATGAATGATCACCTTTTTAAAACGTTTTGAGTATCTTTTAATCAAATCTAAATTAATCACCAGAGAAACAATGATTTAGCAAATAATAATTTAATGTAAAAATAATACATTTATTAATAAATATGTATTATTAAAAAATTTAAATTATTTAACGTTTTCAATGTTTTTGAATGCATTTTAAAACGAAAATTTTAAGAACTTTTTTTCTAACAATTCTGTAGAAAAAAATTATGCTTTCCTATATATATATATATTATTTTTAAAAAAAATATTACATTGTTCGATTAAAAAAAAATTAACTCGAACATTAACAAAAATATTTACAAAATCACTGAAATAATTTCTATGGAAAAAAATATAAACGACTATTTAGCATTTGATAAATTTCGGTGCTAATGTACGAATGTCCTTGTATATATAAAATATCAATATATACAGCATATAAACAATGATTTCTTTTGAATAAAAACTGTTCATGTAATTGTACCTGTAATTTGCTTAGTTAGATTTTACCAGGCCTAGGCAGTTCGCGACCCGCGGGCCGCATGTGGTCCGCCAAGTGTCAACCAACGGTCAGCGGAGCTGGGTCATCCGAATAATTTTTTTAAAATTTTATTTAAAGAACTTTATTTAACCTTCCAGCTGGCGTGCGTTTGTGAAAGATACAATAAATATCAGTTTTATATCTTTACACCAGATGACACTGCGAGCTCCTTCCCTTAGCTATTTTTCCCGCTCCTTTTGACCTACTTTCAGTCATTGTTTAGATTTCGAGGAATTAATACTACTGCAAATCTGCTTTTTGCATTTTAGAGATACGCGTAACCGTTTAAGTATGTTTTTGTTATATCTGATTTTCTTTGTTGTTATAAAATATATTTATTGTTTTAGACTTAAACATTATAATTTGAGTCAATTTCTGTGTTTAATAGCTTTTAGGATTGGAATAGAGACACTGTATTTGTCACATACGTGTAACTGTTCACGATACCTAATTTATTTCCTCTTTTTCTAAGTTATGGCGGGTGAAAACAAAATATTCAACATGAAGAATCCTATTGACCTTGATATTATAAGGAACATGCTTTTATGTGACAATAATGAGGAAGAGGACATAGTTTTAGATGAAAGTGATACAGATGAAGAAGAGAACATTTCAGAAAGAGAAGATGATTCGGAATCAGAATGAATACAGCAAGCAATTCAGCAGATGAAGATAATGACGAATAGATCTACAGATGACTAAATAACTCTGCTTAAGAAAAACAGAAACATCATCGAATTATGGAAATGGCAAAAAAAAAAAAAAAAAAAAAACCATTCAAGAAAATTAAACTAGCACCTCGCAATATATGTATTAACCTTCCTGCAGTAATCGGGCGAGCCCAAGATTTAACAGATATTTTGGATATATGAAATGTCTCATTACTGATAGCATAACCGAAATCATAGTGGAAGAGACTAATAAGTATATTTGTTCCGTGAAGCTTAATTATTCTCGTTCAAGGAATGCGAGAGATACGGATGGAGAAGAAATATATGTTATTTTGGGCTTTCTTTATTTTGCCAGTGTTTACCATGGAAATATAATTAACCTTGAAGAATTGTGGATAATGGACTGAATGTAATGAAATGACCATGAAAATGATTTTTTTCCTTTTTATTTAAATTGATTCCATTTTTTTTTAAAAAAAATTCATATTTTCTTTAAGATTTTATGTGAGAAATGTAAATATTTGAGTCGAAATATCACCAATTTCATTTGTTTTATTTTCATGCAATTTCAAAAACATTTGGTCATTTAAAGTCCTTATATGTTTTATTTTTGTATTGTTTCCTATTATTCTTAAATAAATATCCTTGAAATAAAATATATATTCATTAATCCTTAACTAATTACAACCAAATTTTACCACTAACACCCTTAAATACAGTAACGTATCTGTGAAATACGCTCGACCTTTCACGATAAGTGTAGAGGACGTGCCCGCTGGAAAGTTAAAGAACTTTTATTGTACATAAAAAGTACAAAGATCATTTCACTAGAAGTTGTTCGTATTATACCTTCTACCCCATGGGACTACCTGACTCAACTTTCATCGCAATTTACTTTAATCTTGTTCAGAAACAATTACAATGCTTGTTTTAAAAAGTGCACGGGCCATCTGGTGCGAGTGGGTGATACACTATGTATAATTAGAAAGCTTACTGAAGAGAGTGTGTGTGCATTACGAGAAGTAGGGAGGGAATGCGACACGCAGAACATGTAAAATAGCAGCAGCCAGTCTGCCTGCAGCAATCCTAATATATTTGACGCAGAAGCGTATTATTCCAGACAAACTGACTACACGGTGTGTTTAGGTTGTTAATAATTTCGCATCAGCACTGTGTTGTAACTGCAGGATAGTTTTTAAAATTGTATTTCGTGTAAATATGTTTAATTCAATAAAATGTAATTTCCCTTAATTTATAGCAGAATGTGATTTCTCTTATGAGGTTTGGGAGGATTAGTTATTGTCCACGACTCGAAAGGTGAAAGTTGTAGTAGTTTTTAACCTGAGCATTTAAATCGGCATCGAATTCATCATTTGTGCGAGCAAACCCACCCTCACATACGTCGTAGTAAAGTGTGTTTGCAGTGCAGCCCGCCGGAATAAAATATGTTCCCAAAAAGGCCCGCAAAGTCTTTTGGATTTCACTAGCCTGGTTTTTACCTTTGAAAACATTATTTTTTATCGAAGCAATAACTGACAAAGTGATTTTAATATTCGGTGGGATTAAAAACGTTATAAGCTTAAGAGAATGTTATATTTATCAACTGAAAACAGAGCTTACGTTAGAAAAAAAATTCTTTTACTAATTCTTTTGTACAGATTTAAGATTCATATTTCCCCATAATTGATTTTTAATCTATCCATAGTTATTTCAGAAGCTCTTTATCTATAATAGTAAATTATCCGTTCATTAAAGACTCGTTATTATGATATATCGATGCTCTTAATCTATACCAAGTTTGAAGCTCATTATTACGTATGATATGAGCTATTGTGATTGAATCTTAAATACATATTCATTGAAATCTTTGAGAAGAAAGTACCAGGAGGGGCTGGGGGAGGGAGCTTTTCCTTCACTAGAATGCAAACGGGGAAAGAACGAATAAATAAATAAGGATACATAATGGTCAATCACGGGGTGGTCATCATCAATTTCCCTTGTCCAAATTTAGCACGATTACTCCTAGCAAAGTAGTTTTCGTCCCGGTTGTGAATAATGAGCTTCACTCCTAGCACAGATGGTCTCGTGCAATGTAATTGGACAAATCCGAAGCATTATATTGGCGATTTTAAATGCATTACATCGCAACAATGGGGTTTATCTCCTTCGATATATCAAGAGAGATTGAGAGTAAAGTAGAAGTTAGTATGTTTTTGTAGTTGCTTTGCACTGTCGGTGAATGAGGTTTACTTTTGATTTGATAAGAATCGAAAAATGGAAGCTTGTATGAATATTTTGTTTTGATGAAAGTTGTATTTATTTTTCTAAATTGATCAATAAATAACACTAATTAATACTATTTACATAACAAAGATATAGTTAATATTAGATATTGTGAAAATAAATGCAACGTTTAATAAAAGAATTAGGGTTGACAATTGAAAATATTTATAAGAAAATATACATATATGAGAAATTAAATAAATTTATATTGTATATATAGTAATCATACAACTGTTGCATTATGAGCCACTATTAAATTTTCAAAATGATTCTTCGTTACCCCTTATATAGTACGAAAACCTTACCAAGGATTTTGGAATAAATTATACGGTAATCAATACATTGATTTCGAGAGACATCTTTAATGTATTAAAAAAATTAAAGTCACAAAAAAGAATTCAAGAAATAACCTTATATCTTTGTATAATGTTAATCCTTTCTTAAAGTAATCATTTAATAATAAATTTCAAAATTACTTTCTTGTTTCATAATTCCAATATTTTATTACAAAATGGATAATTACTTTTTCAAACATTGATCTTTCTATAAAGAGTTAAAATGTTAATTTTACAGATGCGTTACGGTATTTTAACATATTGTAAATAGCTTCGATGGGAAGTAATTGAATAATGATGACGCCTCTGTCTTAAAATTATAATTTAACCTAAAACGGAACCATTTGAAACTTTAATCATTATATATTTCATGTCGTTTAGAATTTTCGCCTATGCCCCAAGAGTGTATAAAACATTTAAAAATTTAATTAATGTTCAATGAAACCAGAATACTTTAGAATACTCCAGAAACCAGAATACTCTTACTGTAAATATATCTTCTCTGTAGATTCAAAATGTATTTTACCTCATTGAAACGTGAAATATATTTCAATACATTAAATATTTAAAGATATGTATTTGAAAATTTATTGATTAGTGTTTCTAGTATTTAAAGTGATTCAAACGTGAGATGGTATACGCGTATTATAGTTGTTATGCTTGTAAAAATTTATGTAAATCATACATTATTTAAGAAAATATTCTACGCTATTCTGGTATTCGATTTTGTATATCGATAGTGTTCCGTAAGATTGTGAAAGGTGGGAGATGGAGCCAAAAATATTTTCCCCCTGTAGCTTAGAAAGTGTCATGTATTCCTGTAGAATACGTGTAGGATACATGTCTTCTGAACGCTGATGACTAAGAAGGATTTGAAGGTTAAAATTAAAGATAGTGAAAAGAAATGTTCCATGCTTTTTAATGATGCAAAATTTCACATCTTACATTTATTTGAATGCAATCAAGAGCACAAGGTTCATGTAAAAGACACTTTAGTAAAATAATTTGCTTTAAAATGTGTATATTTCTATGCATTCTCAAACATATTATTTCATATTCAATAATTTTCTGGTAGGTAATCGATAATTTTTCAATCTTTGAATAACTTGTTGGGTTTTATTCGTAACTTTGTATATAAGGTTAATTATCCATTGCATAGAAATTGTGTTGTAATGCGCAATGTGTTGAAAGCTCCAGCAGGAACCGACGACTACCGCTAAAAGCCACCTACTAAGCTAAGCAGGGTCCTCTTTCACCCTAACGGGATATTTCTTGATACATATTGATTCATTGAATGTATGATTTTATTGGGTGTAGAACAACCAAGGTTATCAAAGTATTTCATTTTCTGAAAAAAAAATGTTCTGAACACTTGTTTAAAGCTACCGCTTTGTCCAAATGTTCTTTGAAAGTAATTTAACACCACAGATCTATCTTGCGTAAATTATAGAGGGGGATTTCTATGGAATGCATTTTATTACAAGAAAAAGAATATGCTCCAAATCATTGATATGGTTACAGGTATTATACACTTCATGATCATGTTGATTGAATTTGTGTAAAACCGCAGAAAAATTACGATCATTTTGCAGATGATTAGAGTGCTAAGAATTTCTTCTCTTTTGTTTTTTGTCCAAATGGAAATTATATCTATCCATATAGATATTATACAACAAAAAATTTATTATTTTCCACTGATACAATTTATACTTTTTCCTGATATTTCCGCAACCCAATATGTGTTTTGAACCTTAAGATTTGCATGTAACATGAGGAAAGGCGGGGGAAATCTTGTGGTTATGATTGTGGATTCGCGACTGGTGTTTCTATTGTTAAGACGCGGGTTCAAGCCCAGATGCCACTAAAGGCATGCCCTGTAGCGATGCTGATGTTTGCTAAATCTGGTTGAAGTCCCAATTCCTCCTGTTGGCATGGCGTTGAAGTTTGGAGAAACTGCTAGCTCACGTGTGATCTCATCACTTGATTGAGGCTCAAAAGTACGAGGTCCGTGGCCAATAGCCCTTGTATTGCTTCTCAGAGGGACGTTGATTACCAAATAATCCAATCGTAGAATAGCAATTAATAGATTAATAAGTGAAAAGGGTTGTATATGGAAAAATGGGTAATAATTTATAGAAATGTGAGAATATTGTAGTATTTTTATTATTGCTATAACTTATAACTCTTCCTCTTTCTCTCCCCCTATGTATCAGAATATATAAGAATTACTATGGTATCAAATAAAATCAAGGACTAATGCAAGAAACCTATATTAAATATGAGTTCTATATTTAACATGTGAAAATACTAATAGCAATCTAAATGAATTATTAAAGATGGAAACGTAAAACTAGTTTTCTCATTTCAAAAAGTATTATTTAAATACATATATGCTTCCATCTACTTTGTATAATTGAAAAATATTTATGAGGACTCCAAGGAACTTAAACTATTACTTACAAAGGTAGCTGTAACTTTTATGTAATTAGTTGAGTGTGAGGTTAAGCTTAATACTTAAAGAAACCATGTTTAATTGGCTACAAAGCATAAGATATCTACTTTTTATACAATTTTAAAGATACGTACTATATCATGGTGTTTTAAGCTAAACACTATGCTGAAGTCCTTTATCTAGATGAACTTAACTGTTCAACTTACCCCAAAAATACTGAAAAATAATTAAAAGTCAAATTTTAAAATGTGATTTAGGAAACGCTTTACACAATGTTTAATTTTGATATATGATCGGGACATTGATTGAAATCGTGGTGAACGTACAGGAAAAACTCAAAAGTCATCTTTATATAGCTAAATAATTATGACTATATCGTGAAGTACACGGTTATTGTTTCTTCGTTTTAACGACTGAGCCAACAATAACTGCATTGTCACACTGCCGTGAATTTAAAGAAATGTATGAAACACTTGCCCATATTGACATTGCATTAAATAACATATATATACTATCCTTCTCTATGATCAAGCATGAACTCACATGGTACAAATAATAGTACTAAAACTTTTCGAATTAGTCTACGAGATCTGGCTGCATCCTACAAACTCACCTGATCACTCGATGCCAGTTGTTTCGCAGTTTGATATACTACATGTGAAATGAGACTTCGTGTGTTGCAATTTATTCCGCATGGTCAAATCGAAGACTAGACAAAGTCCCCGAGACAAAAACTTTTCAAGAAATCGTATAAGCAACGATGTGAAATAATTATATCTTCTCTGACAAGTCTGAAACAATTATTTAAAACTTTTAGGAGTAGTCAGCGAAAAATTATAATTGATGCAGGTCTAAAGGCTTTCTGCCTCTTCTTAAAATTATGGTTCTTAGTGCAACTACTTGTAAGTCTACAAACGGTAGTTTGAACATCTATATTTACCTTAATAGTAAGAGTCCAACCAGGAGCTTTTTTGGTGTACTATTAGTGAGTCTGAAGGTTTTTCCATGATTTCTAGTTGAAAAAGTTTCAAAGAAGGTGAGAAAAGAATTTGGAACTGTCAGAATGCTGACTTCTGCCTTGACCAAATTATAAGCAAATTCAACACTAAAAAGTCCACATTAAACGGAACCCATTGGAAGTAGATTTCATGTTACAGTGAAATATATTTGAGAGTTTAAAGAATAGAATCAGCAGCTCTATCGTTGACCTCAGTTCAGTTTCTAGTTGCTGGAGGGCACTGCGGCTGACTAACAAGATTCACGTTTCCACTAATGAGGTTTAGGTTTGTATTCCATAAAGTACTTTTTCAATGGCAATAAGTATTTATCTGAAGATTGAGCAAACGTCTGCATTCCTAATCTTGAGTTTATTAGAAAAAATAAGAACCTCAATGAAAAAAAATAAGATCCTTTGTAACAGGATTTAGATCGAAATGTCCTTTACAGGCTGTGCCTCCTATAAAGACGTTGTACTTTTTGAAAAAGAGTTAATTGAAACGCGTTGGAATGAGTATGTTCTAGTGAATTATGCATATTTTGGTTAATAAAATCCTTATTTGAACTTAAAAATAAGTTATTCTTTTTTAAATAATTCACCATTTTATTTTATATGTTCTAATATTATCCTTTACTGCTCAGTTGAATACCGTTGAAACGACAACAACGCATTTTTCCCATCAACTTGCCGTAATACTCCATTGAACATCTAGCAAAAATGAAGCAGCCTTTACTTTAAATTATTGCACAAATCAATAACTAATTATCTACTAAGCAATTAAGAAAAATAATATTCAAACTGTAGAGAACAGCTACATTCAATTCACCAACTAACCTATCACTCTTCATTCAACTAAATTATTTTCAAATATTGTAAGACTTTCCTCTTTCACTCTGGGGCAAAAACTGATACAAATGAACACACTTTCCTGTATTTCCTAAAGCTAAACATGGGAATTCGATCTCTTCATTTTACTCCACTTAAACTCTTAAAATTTTAAGAAATCTCTATTCGGCAGCAATATTCTTTATAAAGTAGCAATTTGGGAGAGTTTCTGTAACTGTTTAATCAAAAAAATTGGTTGAACGCAGTTAATAAAATTCAAAGCCGAATAAAATTCGGCAGCCAACGATCTTGCAATTGAAGGAGCAGCTTAACTTCGCAAATAAAGATTTGATTAAATTCTCAGAAAAAGTGTTTGCTTTAATAGTATGGAAGACCGGATGCGTATTTTTATAGTGTTTAACATCGAGGATCACATAAAGGTTAACATCCAACTTTAATTATGAATAATTAGTTTTTCGAAGAAATTGCTGGCTGTTTGGAATGATTTGAAAGGGAATCTGGAAAAGAATGTTTCAACAGGAATTTTTTCTAGTTATTGAATTCTAACTAAACATTAAAATTAATAGATTTGGTTCTGTTCCGTATACTGTTTCTAAAGAAATGCGTTTTCATTCTTATAAAAATAATGATTTTTTTTAAAACAAGAATAATGTTATAAAACGCAATATTATATAATAAGAAATCTAGAGATAATTAAAAATTAATTTATATTTTTAGATTTTCATCAGAAAAAATTAAATGTAAACTTATTCGCAAGTTTTGAGTACTTTACTGCAACAGAAAGTTTTGCAATTAATTGATAAAATAGTGGTTTCAGTTACGTACGGTAATCTATTATAACGTTGTTGATACCAAATTAACAGATTGACGTCTTCATAATATATCTTTTACTACAGCCGCATCTAGTCCTCGGGGGTTTACCTTCTTCTGGTACTACTGCAACATGCTCCCTTGAGAACTTAGAGTTCTTTTTCTTTCCCACGTTTTTTTCTGTCTTTGATAGCATGGTGGATGTGACTTCTGGATACTTTAGCGTTCCTTCCCTAGTTTCGACCTTTTTAGTGAACCATTTTTAGCTTTATTTGCTCTTATTTTCAAATTCCTAGATCACAGTTACACCTTGTTTGGCGCCTCATGGCTACATCTGGCTGTTGCGCCATTAAACTGCACAAGTACTCCTGCACACACTAAAGCCACTATCTCTTAAGTATCATTACTTAAACTAATCCATGATTCAAAATTTGAAACTTTAATTTTCAACAATAAGAACCAAGTTATAAAATATGTAATGCGTCCTTTCACTTTTGGATAAGAACCATCGAAAGCATAGACAAGTTTAGCATAGACTTATTACAGAAGCTATCTTGTAAAGAAATGATATGTAGGTCTTCATTTGAAACAAGAAAAGTGATTTCGTAATTAGATATTTTTCAAATATCATGATATTTGATGCAGAAGTCTCAATTTAATCAAATAAACATTGAGCTCAATTTCTGCGATATAATCTATTACATGAATCCGGAATTGAAACGGGATCTATTTCACTTTGACGGAGTTCAATTAAATTTTTTGCTGTTGGATTAGAATCGTGTGCATGTTTGATTTTTCAAAATAATTGAGACTATGAACTTCATTTTAAAGAATAAAAGAAATGAACAAAAAAATATTCTGGTTTTGGAAAAGAGTATTTTAAAACAAGGGCATGTTATGTACGAGTAGAATATTATATTAGCATTCAATATACAAATAGGGGGCTCTCGTAAACGAGGAAGTTTAACTTGTGAACAAACGAAAAGCATGAAATTTATTTTAAAAAAATATTTATTCTCTCTTAAATATTGTAATATTCACTTAGTTTAATGCACGGGCTTGTATTTTTAATAAAGTAACATTCTTTTCATCATACAATATCAAGGTTATTGATAAAATTAAATTCATTTTTAATACTCAAAGAGTATTAAATTTATTATATAAATTTAAATTAGTAAACCGTTTTGATAAAACAATGTTGAAAAAAAATATTTTTAATCCTTTAGAGAGAAGGATGGGTACTTTTTGAGCGATTCTCGTTAAAAACACATGCGAAATAGCTCAAAAAGTAGTCGTGTTAAGAACAGAAAAGGGAGTGTTAATAATTGGAAATGAGAATAAAGTAACTCACTCCCCTCTCATCTAGTGATTGTTATTTGTTTTTAAAAAAAATTCATGAGTATGGCATTCTACGCATCTTAAAAATCCTCGTCATAACTAAAGAGCTTTTTTCCCTCCTCATGCTTAAATATTATTTCATCACGAATAGAGAAAACTGATTTAAAATTAGCCAATTCTTGAGAAGGGAATAGAAAAGTCTTTGGTGTCTCTGAAAGATTGCCAATGGTTCAGTGCTTGTAGATGAAGAGAGAAGGGCTGCATCCCTTAAAAATGCACTCCCCCAGTATTCAAACGTTGTAAAGGAAAAAATTGCCTTAAAAATAATTTCATAATAAATGTATTTCAAGCAAAAAGTACAAGGCGTTTGTAGAGTTGCAATAGGGAAACTAAATGAAATTTTTTTTAAAGAAATTTGACAGATATTAAAATCTGAATCGCCATGCAAGGTAACCAACACAAATTTAACCTTGACTATGATGTTTATTCATGACGCACAAGTAATCATCAAGAATACGTTATTATTATTTCTCTAATGACGATTTAGAATTTAACTGTACTCGTCTGTCTATTCAAATACATTACGCATTGCGGAATCAAAAACTCGGATGTCTTTTAGACATTCTACTAGTTGAACAGGCGATAGAATCAGAACTCGCTCCCTTGTTCCGCCCGATGTCTTTCTACTTATTTCACTTCAAATCTGAAATCAGCTCTTCACTTTATGTCTCACATGTGGAACAAAACAAATTTAAATGTTTATTGGCCTGACATAGATACTATTATTAAAAAGATTTTATGAAAGGACAGACACTCATAACTGAATAGTTTTATTTAACCATAATCAATAAAAGTATATAATGTTAATTTATTTGATATACTAGGATCCTGTAACTCTACAAGGCAGATTTATTTCCATCTCCCTTTTTGCATAGAAAATAAAAATGCTTTTGTATTCGATTGATAAGATTGATTAATAATTCTTAATACATGAATACAAATTTTCAAAGCAAGATGCAAATTCTATCCTCAACTATAAAAATGTTTTCGAATCTTATTTATATTCGATTTTTTTTAATTCTCAAGCAAATTCTATAAATTCTTCAGTCAGTTTCATTTAAATATTTCGCTTACTCCAAACTCTAATGCATAAAGGAAATTGAGGCGGAAATTGGGATTTAGATTCTTCATCCTCTCATCGCTCTCCATTTAAATGAATCTCATTCTTAGACATTTATGTTTCAGGAAATGGAAAAATTGATAGAAACAGATAGGTGGATAAAATGAAAAATAATTTTTTATTCAAATATGAAGGCTTGTAGTATGAGTAATTTCCGTTGCCATCGCTAAAATGAAAGTTTTAGATTGTCAGGTCTTTATCGATATGACTCCGAAGAATAATATAAATCATTGAAAAACATGAGTGTTCATTTTGTGGTACATGCAATATAATTAGATTCAGATACATGAAAGAAGGCTTAATTTGCTAATTGACAATTTCTTGTTTCATACAAACCAAAAAATATGGCAATTTGTTTTTCAACTACGAAATTAAATTTTCAATCGAGAAAGAAAACAAATCAGAATTAGAAATATTTTTATATAATAATAAAACTAAAAAAATAATTTTATATTATTATAAAACTAAATATGCAGTAGATACTATTGATATACAGCTGCTGCATATGCATGCACTTTTTAAAAGGGGACGTACTGTTGGTTTATTCCACAATATGAGTTACCTCTCTTTGGAATATGCTTCAGCTATATTAATGCATGTAAATTCAGCTTATAATTAAAACACTTTATACAAAAGATGCATTTTCCTTAAGAAAATTAAAAATAAACTGGCAAAACTCACAGAAATATTGAGATGAAAAATTAATAAAGAAGAGGAAGTTAGTTATTGCTGGCAGACGAAAAGACAACAAATATCAGAGCTCCTAAAGAGGAAGATACTGTGATTACAACGTTATCATGTGAATGATAACGTTGATTCTCACAAATAAGAATCAACGTTAGGCTAATAGTTGTCGTACATTTATTCCCTTTTTTTATATCACACCCCATCACAATAAACATAAAATACTCAGAATGATCGCAACACAATTGACTTTTCAGAGTTACCAGCCCACTCGTCCCCTCATCGAGACTCGTCTCGTCCCGTCGTCTCTTTTGTGTCTCAAAAAAAAAATGCAACTGCCGTTGGAGTCTTTCAAATTCAAGCCAGCCAATTTTGGGTTTAGGAGTCTTTCTGGAATTCCAGCTAGCCAATTTCGAATCTTTATCACTGCTTGCTGAGAGTTCACTATTGCCTTCGCTACAATACAAATACAGCGGTCTAAAGAGAATGAAAAACCTTAGCTAACCTCCCTTCATATTAAGTTTCCTTTCACAAGAGTCAGTATCTGTTTACTGTAAATCTTATTTGTCATTTAAATTTACGAAAGAATCAGACGAAACAGTTTTAATTTTAATTAAATAATTTTTTGTACTTAAAAAGCTTCTAATACTTCCGAGTTTTTAAATTATTAACACTTCTTATACAAACAAGAGATTGGATGGGATAGAGGAGTAGGTAAAAAATAAAAAAGGCGAGGCGGGGAGAGTTATAAAATATTAACCGTGTTATCTCTATTAATGAATACAAAAATAAATTATATGAAGCTGCATAAAATATTTAAAAAATTTAGAATACTCATAAACCAAAATGAGTATAATAGAAAACGCGAAACAAAATATTTTTCAACTAGGTAGACGATTTTAATGACAGAAATATTGTAAAATTTGTAACACAGCAACTTAATTTGAACTCAAAATATCAAATGAAAATTACATATTTATGTTAATTTTAGAGATAAATTAAATATAAACACTATAATAGATTAAAACAATGGTAGTAATTTAAATGGGTAGAAACGGGAAGAAACCTCAACTTATGAGATTGTGACATAAATATACATCTATTAAACTCCATTCAAATTGAGCGTGCTCGTAATTTCCATTAATTATTATTTATTTACTTAGTTATGTAGGTTTTTATATCAAGTACATTACAAAATAAAATAGACTACGACGAATGCAAAATCATTATTTACTTATTCTCCAAAATAACACCCACTATTATTACTATATAATTCAAAAGTATATATTAAGGGTAAACAAAATTCCATCTTATACGCAAAGGTTACGTCGAGTATTTGATGAGGTACGAAGAACGTTTTTTTTCCTCTTAAAAGTGGCCTCTTTAATGGAAATCTTGGTTAAAAAATCCTTCGGGAATATTGGAAAAAGTCATTTTTTTCCTTTTGTAGGTCATGGTATTAGATTTACTGTTTTGCTCGTCCTTTGCAACGAATAATTAAATATTTTTTTATTTCTAGTTTTCAATTACTGTGACATTTATAAGACTTGCACGAAACGCAGATTACATATTTTATAGATTCTACGAAATGAAAATTTAATTAAAAGGGAAAGTTAACAATTTTATATAAAAAAAGGGTTGTTGATTTTACATTAAGTTTTTAATTTAACGTAAATCTACGCAGAAGGAAAAAAAATTCTCTTTGATAAACATTTTGAATTCGTTTAAAATATTTCTGATATTTTCTTTCAAAATTTCAACTTGAAAAAATGTTGGAATAATTACATAACACTTCAAGCGTAGCATATAGAAGCACTGAAAAATATAAGAGTTTTTTTTTTCCGGTGATGACAAAGCTCATATTGTAATAAATTTCATTACTCAATAAAATAAAGAATTTATAGGTGCGAGATATTCGAATTGAATCCTAAAACTCACTTGGCATTAAAATTACTTTAAAAAAATAATATGAAAATGAATATCTTGAAATTACAAATTCTGAAACATGAATACTTTCTAATTTATCATCTCTAAAGAACTGAAGTCTTAATTTTTGAAATGCTTAAAAATTACATAGAGGTACTAAAAACTTTTATATATATACATAGATGAAACGTCAAGAAGCTTATGTCCAATGTTGTTACGATTTTCGAATCATTTCATCATTGCTATGAGCATCAACAAATTCCAAGAACAATTTCTTCCAATTATCGTAAGGGATCTGAAAAAGGCAAGTTTCTTTCTTGGACAATTTTTTGTTTGTTGTTCCAGAGTCGACAGAAGTGGAAATAAATACATATTTACTCTGAATGGAAAGTTATTGGATGATGCCAGCCTGGTCATAGGCCTGACTCATTGCCTCTGAAGACTTGTAGTGTATCGGGGTTGACGCACTTTGCATTATTCAAGGTCCCAAGTCCTCCCTCGGCGTAGTGTGGTAGTTTAGAGAGAGAGAGAGGTGCCAACTCAGGTGGCCTCCTCGTCACTTGATTGAAGCTCAAAATTTTGTGGTCCATATCCAATAGCTCTCGTACTGCTTCTGAATGCGATATTAATAATCAATCAATCAATCAATCAATAAAAAGAAATCAAATCATAGACATCATCATTTGTCAAGAAGCACTTTAGATTGATTATAAGCTTTTCTTCACAGTTTATAGTTAGAATTATTATTACTTGTGTAACTTTTATCTATGCTATTATTGAAGATTTCGAAATTATTTCTTAATATTTTTATTTCTATTCTTTCCAGCTTATAAGTAATAATTTAAAGTTTCTTAATATTCAATATTGCTGTTTATATTAAACATTTATGTATCGTTATCTATTTGATAACCTGTTCATTTTATATTTTAGAATAAAAAGACTTATTTCAAGCAAAAAAAATTTATGTACCTTCTTTTTCCTGCCTCTATTCAAAATTTTCACTAAACACTTCCATGACGTATTATATTGTTTCGGTCTGGAAGAAATTTGACTGACGGTCTTAATTAACAGGAATTAAAAACACTGTATTAAACCATTAACTGACGACACTTTACGCTAACTCGTTTCTTAAGAGAGCTAATATTTTGATGCTGGTGCTCTACATTTGTTAGGAGATTTTAAGCTTTGCTCCCATTGCGTTAAAATTTATGTTTTTGGCAAAGTTGTTTTCTGCTTATTTATTCTTTCATTGGAGGACAGTATATGTATGTATCTCTGAAAAATATTAAAAACTTTATTAAAATGTAAAACTTAATTTAAAAATTATTTTAAATTAAGGAATATGCCATCTCGATCCCAATTGGAGCCCTCATTAAAGATATTTTAGGAATCCTAACTGGATTGTTGAGATTCTAAATTCATCCGGAAGAATAATGAAAACTGCGAATAGTATAAAATATATGAGTATGTGTACTATTTACTCATTCGTTTATGGAGAATTAGAATTTTTTTTGTGAGGGAGCACAGAACCCAAAAAGATAAACTCTCTAATTGTATTTTAACTTTTTTTAAACTTATAAGAAGTATCTTAAAATGTTTATAAAACATGTACAAACGCTTGTGAAACTTTTTCAACTTTTTAGGTTTTCAGAATGTTATGTGAGTTTTTTATACTTATTTCAATAGCTTCTAACAATTTTAAATTGAAAGCAATAATTTTATGAAATATATGTTGATATTTATATATAAAATCACGATTTTTGCAGATCATTTTACTTGCAGATCATTTTTTTATAACTAGCAGAGAAGGAAAACATTATGGGGCTTTTTACTGTAGAATATGTTTTATAAAAATACCCAAAATATTTTTTTCGAATGAAAACTTTTCTTCCATATTCTCAAAATTATTTAAAATTCTTGCATGGTTGGATTTATTAGGCAATAAAAACTTTTTCGAAGTATTGAGAATTTTAAAAATAAAATTTTAGGTACACAATATATAGGGAATTAGAAACTATGCATTTGAATAAAAAATGAATAAATTCAAAATGAAGAGTTACTAATAATCCATGAACTCAAAGAAAGGCACTAAAGGACTGTTCCGGTAGTTTTTTCCTTATTGTTTCATGGAGTTCAACAAGAACCTGATAGTCCATGTAATTTTTACTCTCTTCAAATTGAAATGTTGTTCTATTTTCATAAATTGTTTGAATCGAGATGATTATTACATTTTGTGACGTTGAGCTGTTCGCGAATTTCTCTTAACTATCTTCGGTTGCTTGATTTTATCTTCACTAACATCGAATTGAATCGCATAAAAATGCAATTTCTTCCCAGCAAAATGAAACGTAACTAGGTAAATTTGATGAAGATAGAAATGAAGTGAAATGATTTAGATATAATGGTATGAAATTAATGAGAAATGAAGGGAGATGGTGGATAAAGTTTGATTTTATTAACTTCGCACTAGAAGCAACGTGGGGCAATCTGCGACGAACCTCATTATTTTGTATCTCAGTTTAGTGAAAAGGACGACACTTGAGCTGACACACCCTCTCCTAACGCCAACGAGATGAATTAATAGATTTAACGAGATTCAACCCCGAATACACGCCTAGTATTTACAGGCATCAAAGCTCGAGTCCACGACACAATAAAAACCGGTGGTTGCGAGTTCGCTACCCTGACCCCTAGGTTATCAAGGACATAATAGTGAATAATGGCTGGCTGCCAGAGAATTTTTATCCAGATTGAAATTACTCGGTTAGTTTCGCGAATTAAAGTGAGCTATACTATCAGCATTAAATCTACATGGTTACTGTCAAAGAAAGTTATGAAAATGATTACTAGTGGACTGGTAAAAGATTTCTTATTTAAATCATAAATTAGGACTGTAAGTAGGTTTAAGTTTTAGAGAGTGCGACCTTGGATATTCTGCTGTGATGATATATAACTTCTCTTCTTTAGTCTTGTATGTCCTCAATTAGAGCTTTGTAATTTTTGTTTAACATAATATATTGAGGTACGGCACAAGAGCCGAAAGATGACGGACTAATACCCAATTTAAAAAAGAAACAATTTTTTCCTTTTCTGTCCATAATTTCAAGTCTGAAGTATAATTAATTAAGAATGATTCAACTATAAGAATATAATAATTATTTTTTTTATTTTATATACATATATATATTCTGTAGCCCAAGTAATGAATTCCGGAAACGTGTCTAGAGATCGTACTTCATGTTTCTCTTGTGGCAGTTTATAATTGCCGGCAGTTTAAGCAACTTGAATAAATTGGTCCATTTTGGTAAACGCCTCTAGTTATGTTAAAGAATCCCAAATAAATTATATTCAAGTCAGGGCTGTTGGACGGTTGACAACATTAATGGATGTTCCATCCATCTTAAGATCCATCTGTGGCTACTATGGTATCATATATAGCTTTGAACAAAATGTATTCTTTTGACGATAGCAGCTATAATATTATGCTTAGGTTTTTTTTATTTTTGAAATTTCTCATTAACTCCTGGAGAATCTTTTTCCTCTCTTTAGATTTTATATTCCGTTTCTTTCCTACAGCTGTGTAATAAAGAATGAAAATAAAGGGACATAAAAATTTAAATAGTTCTATGCAAAGTTTTACAAAGAACAGATTTAGCTACCTAAGGTACGCTTTTTTTATAACTATTATTAAATTACACAATTAAATATAAGAATTAAAGTAAACGATGAACTATTTAGGAATTTCAAGAAATGGACAATAGCAAACTTTTCCGATATTAAAAGTAAAGGTAACGATAAATTATTAAACACAATATATTTAAGCTTAATGTAATAAAAATTAAAGCAAATGATAAATTATTAAATTGAATATTATATCAGTTATATGTAATTACAACAAAAGCAAACAATAAATTATTAAATTGAATATTTTATCAGCTACATGTAATTAAAGTTAGAGCAAATGATAAATTATTAAATTGAATATATTTAAGATAAATGTAATTAAAATTGAAGCAAAAGATAAAAAATTGAAAAGGGATCTGGTACACCAAAAGTAATCCACCTAAAACAGTACCTCTTGGATGGCTAAAAAAATAGCTGCCTCAAAGCTGTCTTAAAATTCTGAATAATGTTATTTATTTTCAGTCATATCTTGACTCTTGTTTACATATGATTTAAGATAATACAGAAATTGAAAAGTAAATATAATACTTAATTTTTATATTTGTTTCACTCCAATCCAATAACAAAAATTGGAGAAAATTTATTACGACATAGTTTTGAAAATTGAGTTCATTAGTGATGAAAGTAAGTATCAAATATGTATTGCATATATTTTATTTCAATAAAAAATTCAGGAGTAATTTATCATTGAAAATTGTGTTCGTTACTGCTAAAATCAGACATCAAAAATATATACAAAAACAAAATAAATTTTTGAAAAATGGTCAGGTACGACATTTATGGTTTAACTAAAACAATAGCAACCTTGGGTGGCAAATATATTCAATTTTATAACAATAGAAGGTAACGCAATCTAAACCAGTCTTCCCGATTCTTTCTAATTTATTTGATAGGAATTTATAAATGGGACAATCGTTTCGTTATGGGGGAAGTATGTTTCTTGTTCATAAGAGTGATAACTATTTATACTGGTTTCTTATAGAACCAAAAATTGTTTTTGTTCATTTGATCTTTTTGTGTTCCTTATCGGTTTAGAACACAGCATAAAATTTCCTTAAAAAATAATTTTCTTATGCATCTAATAATACGAAAAAATGTCAGAAACTATTTTAGCATTAAAATGTTTTCTGAATACGAGTAAAGAAATTATTTTTAGTTAAAAGAAGCGAAAATAATTTATATGATAAAACAATTTGAAATGCGAAAATTATTTAACCAATTAATGAGTTACATTATTAAAAAACATGTTTTTTTTTAAAAAAATGTATTTTCACAAAAGTAATAAACAATGAAATAACTAAGCATTATTATTTCTATTTCGAGAAAATTCCCTATTTTGTGATTTTTCTTCCCTGAAAAGCTTATAAAATCGTTAACAGATAGCAAAATGTTATATATTTTTTTTAAACTTCTACGTAAGCAATTCTAGAAAATAAATTATTTTTCCTATTTAATCTGTTTAACAATAGTTAAGAAATATTTTTAAAAAATACATCCTATATAATAAGGAGCAAATTTTAAAGCAAAGAAATAAGGTATATTGTATTAAATTTTTCCTTTTTAATAGCAAAGGAATGATACTTCTTACTCTTATTTTTAATATTAAATGTAAGTTTTGTAGGGTTTTCTAAAACAATATTGTACATAAATGAAACACAGATAACTCAGAAATAGACACATACTTTTGTACTTTTCTTTATCGCATTTCAAACGTACATATTTAGTCTATATTTTAAATTCATTATTTGAATGATTAGGCTGAATTAAAATATTATTTTGTTTTATAGATCGTTCCCCCCCCCCAAAGTTGTTAAAGTATAAGATTCTACTTTATATGATAACTAGTTTTCTTCTACAAAATTTTATACATACCTTAAGTTTAGTGATATGTTTTTAATAACTATTAAGGAGGTAATGAAGGTCACAATATTGCTCAAGTGACAACCTCGTTTCTTGCCCTAGATTCAAAATTACGAAATCCATCCCCAATAGCCCTCCTGCTCCTGTTAAGTGCAACTTCAGTAAACAATCACTCAAACCAAGATATTGCATTATTTTCACATAAACATATTTTTCATGAAATTTTAATTGCTTTTCAATAATAAAACTATTGGTATCATATTGGGGTGGTAGAGTTTACTCTAAATTTTGAAGAAAGTAGAAGCTCTAGTCACCTTATATTATTCGTCCTAAAACATTATTCTTTCAGCTTAATATTTAAAACTAGTGGACCAAAAGTAACTTTAGATGTATATAATATTAAAATGTTTTACAATCAAATGTATTTATTTATATGTATTTATGGAAATCTTTTGAACTATTGGTATGGAAAACAATATTCAAAAGACGAACATCATTGTAGAGTTCCTAAATACGGATTCGTTCCATCACATTTTTCATAACAGCTTCATCTGTATCTCTTGATGTATCCTTCGAATTTTTTAGGTGTGATTGGTCATTGGTTGAGCAATGATCCTAATTCTTAGTGAAAATTTGATGTTTGTAGTACCTTCAGATAAAAGAATCTGGTGCCTTGAGATTAGGAGAAAGAGAGAACTGATTCCAAAATCTGGAAAACGGTGCCGAATTGATGCTTCCTGTTTTCAAGTAATGGTTTCCTCAATACGATCAAGATTGTTCAAGCTTCTAGTCAATCTGAGTCTTCCAGTTCTTAGATAATCTTTCACAATTTCTTATGTCACGAATGTTTAACCATGACAAATATCACAGACATTGGAGTGTGTTTTATTAAAAGATACGACGCATTATATATTTTGAATGAAAATAGGGAATCCTGATTTCCATATAAGCAATGAATAATTTTCTCACATTACTCAGTTGTGTATTTTTCCTCAATTAAGATTCTGAGCTTCGATTTTAATATTTTGATAACAAATCAAGAAATAAAATTAACATTGATTAATGTATTAAATTTTAAAGTGACTTTAAGTCAACACCCTTTATAAATGTCGATGTTCGAAAGCAAATATATTTAAAAAAAATTTTTGTTAAAAACAATGTACAGTATAAAGTAACAATAAAACACTAAGGCGTAATGTAAGTAGGAAAGAATCAAGGAATATTTTTATAGAATAAAATGTTATAATGATAAGGTTTCAGCACTTCAAAATATTATACACATAGTGACGGATTTCCTCCATTATTAAAAACTCTATTAAAATCTAACTAAATAGTCAATACGTCCAAAAGTAAGAACAGAGCAAAACATTTCATTATATGTCAAAGAATACATAAGGTCACTTTCTATCAAATCCCTTTGAACCTAGTTAATTCTAATATTTGCTTACCGAATCACTCATTCCAATTCAAACACTTCTTATTGTAACAGATTCCCTTTCAACAAAATGATTATTTACGATGATTCACTCCAATCTACTCATATTTCAGCTTGTCTTTAATTTCTATCTCCCGTTTCTTTCCTTTCAATTCTATTCTGCTTACATATCCGTTTCTACTGCTCAATACATTACACTTCATCTAATTTACCTAATCACGTTTCATTTTGTTGGGAAAGAGGTTGAATTACACACAATTTAAATTACTGAAAGATCTCTGTGGCCAGTGAAGAGATAACTGAAAATAGCCCAGCATCACAACATTTTACTAAAAAAGTGTGTGTTACTGTTCATCTTTGTGACTGTTACATTTATTTATGTCTCTTTAAGAATATTATATAAGGCCCTAAATGCAGCGAAAAAAAAACAAATATTTACACATCATTGTCGGGTAAGAATTAGAAACGATTTCATTATTCATTTATTTAATTCGTTTGAAAATATTACAGAGTTAACGCTCTTCAATATTTCTCCTTTGATCCCTTGATCCTATGAAATATTCACATATGCTCAAATCAGGACATAATTATAAGGTCTTCTGTCAAAGTGGTCTCTGTCGGCCATGTACTGTGTATCTGTCCCCTGATTAAACATTTCTTAAAATTAGATCAAAATTATTAGAGATTATGCATTTGGAAAGCTCTCTGAAGTAATGAAAGCGAGCAAAGAGATAAAGGTGAAGTTGTTTAAAGAGAATTAATGGAAAGAGATTTATGTGTGATTCCTCCTACGTAAGTCTTATTTTGAACAGAGGTAAGATATATGTGCTTATTAAAATTGTGTGGACACTAAATAATAATAATTTATCTTAAGCGTTATTAGAAACACTTCTTAAGAGGGTGTCATGCATTATAAACTCTAATTATAATTATGTTTAACTATTTGATTTGGTTTCATTGCTGTAATATTGTGTATTACCTAGAAATTTCGAGTAAATTTCAAGAATTAAGAGATATATCCGAGGTGGTACCTTCATCCTCATTACACCACAAGTGTATATTTAGGTGTAAACGAATTTAGCTTGCAGCAATTTTTATTATTTTAATTCTTAGAATGCATTTAAAGCTATCATTGACTAAATACGCCACACAAGAAATTACACGAGTGGTAAAGACTATGGGCCTCACAAATTTGAACAATTTTCATATGACGAGAGCAACATGAGTTGATATTTGATTCCCTAAAATTCGACACTATTATAGTCATGACTTTTATGCTCAATTCCACAAGATTCCTTCGTCCGTAATAGGGCTGTATCAGGCGACTCGACTAAAAGATCATGGGTCTCGAAGAATGTGACCTCAACCTCTGGGTTATTGGGACACCTTAAATTCAGTGATCTTATTTTTGTTTGAGTTATGAGTAATCTAAAACAACAAAAGATGATTGTACTGGTGAAGCACTACGTAATTAAGTCTTCGGTGGAAAAGACATTCTTAAAATCACTAGCAAAACAGGGCAATAGGTTTCAGCAAAGGGTATGTTGAACTTGGATATGTTGGTACACATTTGAGTTGCATATGTGCAAGTCCATCGAGTATCTTATGCCACACTTTAGACATCTAAACCAGAAAGGAATTCCTTGGTTGGTACTTGCTAGAGGCTTTTATTCCAGGCGTCATTTTGGTTTTTTCTATTTGTGGGAGAGGGAAATTGCATAAGCCCTAGCAGGAGGAAAAAAGTCTTTAGCTGTTCAGAGACATTTCGACAACATTTAGAAAAAGCTGTTTTTCCAGCCATTAATCCAATTGATATGCTCTGTTGCATTCAGTGTCATTTGAAACCTATCCACTGACGTCATAGGCAGTCTCTCATTCCATTTGATGCATGGAATGTATACATTTAAATCACTAGTCAGGATTGCAAGAGTGTGTCTTAATTTAACTTCACAGCGGGTTTATGATGGGGATATATGCAATTAATAGCTGCCATTTAGTATTCGAAATCCGGAACACTAATTGGGTGGAAATTAGTTGTTGGCGACGTTTGGAGAGAAATTTGAATTCAATATCTGCGTTTTGAAAAAAAATTTCTCAAGCTGCACCTTACACAAGTGAACCAGAAAATAATTCATCTTAGGGTCAATTATTCGGTGTTTTTATTTCTGTTGTTGTTTGTTGTAGGAGAGGGCCTCCACTTGACTATCTCTAACAATTCGGATACTGCAGCGTACTTATTTTTAAACTGCCTTTAGTGTATTTTTATGATGACTCTGAAGATTTCTCTGAGTTGCTTTTCATAAAAACTTCATGTTTAGTGAAATATTGTATCAACTAAATTTCCATATAAATGGACAACAGATAACATCAGCAGCATGCGTGTTCCATGTTCCTGGCAAACTATGACTAAAAATCAAGATGTTAATTATTAGGCACACTTTAATCAAAAATCTAACTTATTAAACTTTAAGTCTTACTTCAGCTGAAGTTCAATGCCTTCAAATACTTTGAGAATAAGAAAAAAATTAAGTAGAACTTTAGAAGTCGTGCTCAACATATAACAAAAATTCAAAATTTTGCTATTCATACAGAATAACTGTGTTGATCTTGTATAACATTAATTAAAGAAATAACAGAATTAATATTTTAAAATAAATATTTTAAGGATTAGTTCTACCCTGAGGGGCTTACCATCTTTAAGTAAGCACGGGCATCTTGACCCTGAAGTACTCTAGAGATACTTTTCTTTCCCATGGGACTTACTGAGACTATGATAAATATGTTTGACACACCCGCGTGATATACAGCTATCTTTCTCTATTTCCCCCTCCCTTTCTTTTTGTAAGACTATTTTTACATTTTTTTTTTTCGTACTTTCCATAACGCTCAGATCATAAAATGTCTGCATCATAACCAGATATGGCTCTTAAATCATTAAAATTAACTACATAGCTTCTGTCTTTCATTTTTTAACTTCTCAGAAATCATATAGTCTAATTAAATGGTTAATAAGTTCTCAAATCCAATTGAAGAGACGTCAGAAAAAGGACAGCATAGTTTATTGTTCATCTTCAGAGAATATGTAAGATTTCTTAAATATCTTTAATCTTACTTTATAACTGAACAATAAAATCTCAGCTTACTAACTCACTCGCACCAATTGAGACACTTCTTGAATATAGCAAATTTGAATCCTAACCATGAGTCATTTCAAACTAATTGTATTACAAAAGATAAATTGTAACAATCATCGCACAATTAACAAAAATCTTTCAGATTGTCGCTATCCTCCATCCCTCTTCTTTCCCATTACATATCATTATACTTAATTCAATTCGTTTCCTTTCTTATCCTTATCTCATTTGCTTATTCATATTTCAATTGGTTTGCAAGGAACTTGTAATTTCATGCAATTCTAACTGCAAAGAATTCCCAAGGTTAGTGCAGAGAAAACCGGGAATCACCCAATATCACAACTATCACTCACTGGCTAATAAACTTTATAGGATCAGGACCATACTTGACCAATATATTTTAAACAATCAATAATTTACTGGAAAATATATGTATTTCATGATCTAGATTGAATTCTTCAAATACAAGGGGAAAAAAAAGAATAAGAAGTGGGGTACAGAATAACACGAAGAAATGCCGATTACGGAGAAAGGTAGCCAGAACACCTCCCTCAATTTATCAGAGACCAAAAATTTCATAGAAGAAAGGGAAGGTAACTCGGGAACTTTAGATTTGTGAATTCCTTTTTTATCTGAAAAAGAAAATCCATTGAGAGGAAATATTTTAAATGTTCAATCACTCATTACCTATGATTAGGAGCTTCATGGACATTGATGTTTAAACTCAGCCCATGGATGAAGTCCGAACTCCACCAAGGAATTTTGAGGAACTATGTCAGCTTCAGTAGCTTATGTAAGATTTTGTTTTAAGTTCACACGTGGTGTGATGTGGAAGTTAGGAGAGTAAAGAATATGCTCAGATGTCATCATAATCAATGCTCGTTACATCAAACTGGTGTTTGAGGACACAACTGCACATCATTCAATCTGGTCTACAGCTATCATCCGGGTACTTCTCCAACTCGTTTAAAATAATTCCTCTCTTTTTAGACATTCGGTACCATGTGGCACTAGGTCTTCCACTCTCTTTCCGACCACGTGCCCATGTCAGCTTAAGTCGAGTTATTATTTGAGGCATTTTAAGTATATGTCCATTATCCTTTTTTAATTTTGGTGGAACTAGGTCTAGTAGATATTTTGATAAACAAATCAAAATTTTAAATTTTATCTGGATAGTATATTTCAATAATTTGTCTGATGGCATAGTTTAGAAGGTAATTTTTCCTGTTCTTGTGGATTAGAAAGCTTTCAAACCTCACTACCGCAAAGGGCCGCGGTTATTATTGTATTGAATATATGTAATCTGAGCTTTTCTTATGTTTGGACTCTCCAGGATTTATACATGCTTTTATTATCCACACTCAGATATAGCCCTCGTTTTTTGATCAGATTAACGAGGAATTTCTCTTACAGTCTTGTCAATTAGTATGATAAGCTCATCAGAGTTTTTATGGAATTATATGATTAAAACACTCATTTAGCTCGAATGGAACAGCAATTTTTTAAATCCTCATAAATGTGGAAATTTATGAATAATTCAATGGAATTTAAATTTAAGGCTAATTTTACAATAAAATGGCACATCCACAACGAGACAAATATTTCTGAACTGTTGATTAAGTTATTTTAATAAATTTAATGAATTAATCCTTAACAAATTTTAGCCAATTTTTGCACATTAACAGCAATAGCATTTAGTTAAAAGCAATTAAAATTACGGAAATCATTAAATAGTGTCTCATCTATATGTTTCATTTTACCTTTTGAAAGTAATTGTTTATAATTAGATCCAATAATGCATATTTCATAATATTTTATGCCTACGTCATTGCCCACCAGTTATTAAAATTTTCTTTCATTAAAATTATAACGTTAAAAATTTGATTTTTGTTTTGCATATACAAATATTTTCTTAATTTAAGGTTAACTTAATCTATATGCTAAGCTAATTGTACAATTGCATTCTACATAAAAAGTACTATTTTTTCGATTGCTAGTATTTCTTAACTTTATACGTGTCTGAAAAATGAACTACTAAATTTCATGCATTCATTCAAATTCATAGAAGTTTGAAATTTCTCGTTTCTTGAGCCTTCAATTTTAAGAGTGTTATGAGTAAACATGTAAAAATTACTTTAAAACATAAGTAAACTTACAGATCTTCATAAAAATGCAAACGTATATAAACCAACGTACTTGTGCTTTTGTGTTTCCACGACCATTTTAAAGACTTAGTTTCAAAAAATAACGTTTCATGATTTAAATGCATTTTTTTGTTTTAATTATGCAAAAATATTTTTAAAAAATGCGAAAGTAAAGTACTTTATGCGCTAAAAAATTTACATTCGATAGCTCTTAAAAAGTGACTTCCGCGGTGTTAATGTCATTTCTCACGATTACAGAAAATTAATAAAAAAATTATTTATTTCAACAATTTATCAGAAAGCCTAACATAAAAATTTATGAAGAAAATGCTAACAGTAAAACCACAATTAACTATTACTTCAAAATATTCAAGTTTTTCGTCTTTGCAACTTTTTCTCGTGCTAAAATCTCGCATTACTGGTAATTTAAGTCTTTTACATTAAATTTGAACCCTTTTAGGAGAAAAGACAATAAATCTCACATAAAAAGAAAAAGGCTCATTCAGTAAAATTAAGGTAATTTTTCAACTCCTTTACCCTTCTGTAAGTTCTTCTCGAACATAAAAAGCAAATGTTTCTGTTCTTTTAGTCACAGATCCTGCGCGAGAAGGAATGCTTGAATGGACGACAATTATTTAAGATTAATGGTAGTATTTCGAAAATGTTTTTCTCGCTCTATTTCTTCTTCAAGCAGAAAGAGAGCATTCACTAAGCCATTCCATTTCCAGTTCAAGTTGGTTACATAACATTACATCTACAATATTTGAGATATTCATTTAAATTTTAAGATGATTTATTATATCATTAATATTAACATATTATAAATTTCAACTATACTTTTCATTAAGAACAGTAGAAATATTTTAAGAAATTCAACTTATGTTATATCGCAATAAAAACGAAAGTTCAATCTTATGGAGACAAATGGCAGAAATTATTCACAGCTATTATAGCATATGCTCTGAATTGAGAACATATTCAATTAATTTTATTTAGAGATATGACAAATATCAGTCTGGAATATTATTCGTTAATTTAGCACGCAACTTAAGACAAATTAGAAATAAAATATAATTACATTCAATGAATAACTTATATGAGTAATTGATGTGTTTCATTAATAAAAAAATGAAAAAAAAAAACCCGCTTAACATTATAAAAACATAACCAACCAATAATTAAATATTTAATTCATATTTATTTTTAAAAATAAGTAAAAAACGACTAGAAGAAAGTATAAAATGCACTTGAAAATGCTATTACCAGATTAGTTTTTTACTTCACTTCAAATACATATAATCGTACAATAATCAAAAAAATTATTCGCCTATCGATGTCACATTTCAGAACTTAATACTGAATCCTGAAAGTTCTTACTGAATTTTTCCTTGAACCACTTTCACATTGTAGTGGATGTTCAGACTTAACCAGATGGGGGATGCGCAGCTTTGCAGACTTTTTCCGCTGTAATGTTCTGAACGTGTGACAATGGGCTATTTGAGATTTTCTCTTTTGAACTTCGGGGACATTTATCAATTTGAAATGCATAAAATTGCAATTTCTTCCCAACCGAATTGAAACGTGATTAGGTAAGTTTGATGAAGATAAAAGTGAAGTGATTTGATTTTATGATTTATAAATGAAATAAAATTAATGACAAAAGAGGGAGATAAAGGATAATGGCTTGCTGACAGAGATGAGTATAGTTTGGATTGAAATTTCTCATTAAGTTTTGTATATTGAATTGAATTGTACTCCAGATATTAAGCTATGTAGTTACTGTTAATTCGAGTTATTGAAGTAAGAATAAAAGTGTGTGTGAATTGCTAAGATAATATTTCTTATTTTAATCATAAATTAGGATGGTGAGTTAGGTTTGGATCTTAGTGAAAGTGACATTAAATATTCTACAGTGATAACCAATGAAGAATTAAGTTTTTTTTTTTTTTTTTTTTTTTTTTCAGTTGGAATTTGGTCATTATTGCTTAATCTAAATTAATAAGATATGGCGCAAGAACCAAGTACTAAAGGGCATTCGTTTTCAATCCGGATGACTTTAAAACTCCGGGGAGAGTATATAGTGACTTTTCTTGAACTTCTTACTAATTTCCCCCTGCTATGAAATGGTACAAATGACTTGCACAATCTCGCCTTGCCATCGAGGTAGTTTGGAACAAATTATTTCTGCTTGCCCTCAGTTACGCAAATTTTGATATTCAGTACACGCACATGCATTATCAGTATTTATACTAATTATGCACGTGTTTACGCTATTTATGCATGTATTATTTTAACATCACCAGCAACAGAAACGGAAGGGAAAAAAAGTTATTGTCTTTCTTGCCGATACAAAGGCTGATCCGTCTGCTGCTTTGCTCTTCTGAAAGTGTCCGGATATTCTGTCCATCTGATTTCATACTGAACCAGTAGGGGATATAACACGCATAAGTAGATTCATCGTTCTCTCCTTCTGACTAACCAGAGTCTTCTGTTTTCGTATTCTAGATACTTTAATCTTGCTGACATTTATATCTTTTAGGAAGCAGTATCCCTTGCAGTTATCATTGGCTGTTAATTTGTTGTAAATATTCCAGCTACCTTCAATGCGATGTTGTATTTGTACAAAGTGATATACTAATGCACAATACTAACATAAGTGACAAATAAATGCTATTTAAATATTACACTGTCTTGGTTTGTCTGCAACTTCCTGATATGAGTCAAATGTAGTGAGGTACATGCTTACATATCTTATTACCCTTTCAAATGTTATGTAGCTATGAAAATATAAAGTATTAATCGTACCAATAATTAAATTGAACATTCATTTTAATTGTTCATACTTACTAATGTAAGGACACATTTTTTATCTGCTAGTTTTTTTTTTTATTTGCTAATATTAGATCCTATTAACGAAGCATTTTGTATCAGGGTAGTTAATTAGTCTTATAAATATGATACGTCTAAAGAATATGATAAATCAAAATGTCAAACGTCTAAAGAAAAGTCATCAAGTAGTTTTATTTATGGCATCAAATTTCTTCAAAACACTTGAAAACTTCTTATATCTTCCCATTTGATAAAGTAACTTTAAATGTGCAGTTGATACCATCTGCATACATAATTAGGCTCGTAGAATTGAAAATGGTTTGTTTTTAGTAAGCGTCATGACTCACTGGACAATTTATAAGCCTCAATTACTCGTATTCCTGATTACAACACTTTTCGTGCCTTAACATTTCTTCTTTATAACTTATCTGGGCGATGAGATCATCTTCGCTTTATTTTGGAAAAGATTCGCCGGAAGAAACTCAATGTTTCGACTTTTGCTAGATTCGGTGATGCATACTGAATTCAGGTCTCACTGACAATGACAAATCAAAGAAAATCAAATTTTGATTTAGTAGCTAATAACTACCAAATCGAAATTAACTTATGAATCAAATGTCAAATATATTTCAGCTCAGAGAACAGCACACAATGTTAACAACAATTTACCTTAATGATACCACCTGTCTTCAAATACAATTACTTTGTAAATTCTACAAAAAAAAATTATTGATCTTTATAGTTTTTATGTATAAAATTTATACAGATCATTTATAATCTACATATACGCCATTTTAATACATACCATATTGCAAACGTATAGACTATGTGTGAACTCAGCGCCCCCTCCCCATATATATATATATGTGTGTGTGTGTGTGTGTGTGTAATGTTTAAAAAGAGTATCAATGAGAAATATCGATATGTAATTACTAATAATTTGGATATTGTTGAAGATAAAAAGTCAAGAGATGTTATGAAATTCGGTTCTTATTTCAGACTTAACATTTTGAAAAATAGTTTTCATATTAAGAATAAAATTAGCTGAAATACTGTTAATTTCATTATTTAGATAGCAATTATTTTAGTCTTCCATTAGTAGGCTTTAAACTATTCAAAGACTGCAGGAAGTATGATAATGAAACATTCACCTTTACAAAAGTAGATATTAATAGTAACGATTTATTTTTATTCGAAAGATTTTAAAAGACGCTATTATTAATCTCTAAGACAGAGATATTATTACATATGTTAGACAAAGTATCTAATGATTATGCTATTATGTGTCAGAAATTCTACAATAATTTAATTAATAAGTATCTTGAGAATAATAATTCCTATGTAATACAGAGCAGAAGTCCGAAAAATATTTCTAATGGAATTATTGCATTTTATGAGGAAAAAGGTTTTAATACTAATGATGCTAAATTACATCAAATTTTTAGCACCAAAAATTCCTATTAAAATTGGAACTGTAATTAATGGTTCGAATACATGTATTACTGTTCCTGGTAAGTAATTATACAAAATATTATACATAAACTGAAGAGTGCTGATAAAAAATCATGCTGATGTTGTCAAATATAATAACAATTAACATTTATGTTGTTGCTATGATTTTGAAGATCTTTTTTATTCTATTGATATAGAAGATCTTATTAAAGTTACGAATTAATTTATAAGAAATATTTAAAGTTATAGACGTTATTGCATATGAAAAATTTAAATACTTATTTATGTTAGTATTAAACGAAAAATATATTTTAATGAGATATAAATAAGATAAAGGTATTCTATTTGGAAGGCCTGCAAGTAATTGCTTACCCAATATTTGTTTACATTTTATGATGATATTTTTTTTTCATTTTAGTTGTTGTAAGGTGTTTCAATATATTGATAATTTCTTTTCATTCAAATTAATAATAATAAAAATGTAAAACCCTGTTTATCATTTTATCCAGAAAATTTAAATTTATTATAAAAAATGAAGAGGAATATTTCAGCTTCCTTTTTTAGTAATATAGAATGTAATAAAATTTTTAGTGATATGTAACATAAGATAAATATTTTTTTTTCTCTTTTTGATACATAAAGTAACCTTATGTGGCATTTGCCTGGAAATATCTAAGAGAATGGTTTATAATAACCATATTTGTCATTTTATTAGATTTGAGATTAAAATACAGGAATTTGTTTACAGCAATGTGGAAAAAACAACAATGTGTGGTTCTTTTTCTATTTTCAAAGGTACTGATTAAGTATATCTAAATGCCTAGATGTTTATTTAACTTCATTTCTTCTTTTACATTTTTTTTTTGTGTGTGTGAGAGAGCGTTTTTAAATGATATTATGGAATTCTTATCTTGGTTTATGAAAATTTTCTGATAGGATAGTTTAGTACGATTATAGATTTTCTCTGTTTTTCATCTTTTGGTTTGTATTTTTTTCATGAAATGGTGCTTATCTTCTCTTATCATTATTCAATGGTTTCATTGCATTGTACAAAATTAGAGATTTCGAAAGCCTATGACTTCTCTTTTTCGGAATGAATGGATTGATTGCTAGTTTAGTATAAACTTTCAGCTATACTGATCTCTTCCTTAAATGTTATGCAGGTAAATTTTTTGTTTTCCTTTTATTCTTGATTTTTGGCAAATAAATTTTCCATTGGTTTTCTTTATACTTTTTATCTATAATTCAAAAGAATTATTTGTATGTTGTCTTTTTAATTTTTACTACTTTTTCTGATGCCTTAATTGTGGCTTATTTACTAAATGTAGTTAATTATTATGAGTTACTAACTATATTACAGAATTACTACCTTCATACCCTTTATTTATGTATGTATGTATATGTAGCAATAATATGTATATGTATGTAGCGTATGTGTATGTATATATGTATGTGTATGTATTGGAGATTTATTGATTCTTGTGCGGATTATTATTTCATAATGGTAACCACATTTGAAATAAAATGAAGCCGCGAATGAACGTCGAAAAGCAGTAAGAAGAGACGGCATACAAACTCAATTCTTTCATAGATAAAAAAGTGATAAAGAAAACCACTGGAAAATTTGTTGTAAAATCAGTGGAAACAAAAATTTACCGCATAACAAGGAAATGGATTGCCTGAAGCTATACTAGCGATCAATCCAAAATTCATCCAGAAGTCAGGTTTCTAGAATCTCTAATTTTATTTGCTGCAATGAATTGAACTAAACGACAAAATGGCCTCGGCTTCTTCATCGACTTGC